>JAQPZY010000467.1:0-185531 GCA_029931535.1 Margaritifera margaritifera | reverse complement strand
AATCCTATCTACGGCTTAAACTTGACCTTTTAGATTACTGACCAGCTGCTGGTATGAAACGAATGAGACCCCCATCCCTTTTTCTCCCTTAGGACACGTTTTCCAGCATATTCGTTTTCCATTTCAGATAGGGATGGTAGCATATGATATGTAAGGTTCGGATTTGCGGATCACGCCTTTTAAGTTTGGTGGTTTGCAATATGGTGCGGTGATGGGAAAGTTTAGTTTACTGAAGTGAACCTGTTGTAACAATTGTAGTATCTGAATAGGCATAATGAGAAATGGAGATGTGAAATGTATAATCATTCTTTGTATATAAAAACAAGATTGTACTTAGATGAAAAGAGCTGATGATCAGCATCAGAATATGCGTTTTTCTTCACACCACCGTATGTGATGATAAAAATCAATTAGATCTAAACTCCACCCCAACTCGCACCGAATCTACATCCCACCACACGCACCCCAACCAGAACAGACGAAAATTGCAAATTCACTAGGATCAATTTGTTCGGCCACACATAAGAAACCTGGACACAAAATAATTAAATTTTATTCAAAGTTTGCCCTGAGATCTATGTAATCCCAGAGGGAAATCATACCCATCAGATATCAGATATGGTTACAAGTTAAGCCATTTTGAAAACTATGTTGTCTCAACTTATCCTGAAATGATGGTCTCATCCACTTGTTTCTCTTTAAAACAGCTGGTATTATTGATATTTATGTATGGATTGTTCCTTCACTCATTAATCGTTATTTCCTCCTTTAGTAGACTTTTCACAAAGAAAATACTTTGGAACATGACAAAAATAATTACAAAGACATCATAGTAGCATGCATACAAATTTACACAGCAGTTACACACACACACACACACACACAGACACACACACACACACGCGCGCTCACGCACACACACACACACACACACAACAAGGTGTTTCACTGTAGACGCATGACTGTGGAGGATGTTCTTTCCAGCATAATCAGATAGTTTCACTCATTTCGGCAATCGCATTGAGGCAATATGGCCGTCAGCGAGTGGCCCTTTATGTAAATCCTCAAGGACAAGAAAACTGAATCAATTCATTTTGTATGCATGCATATTAAACTGAAGTTATTAGTATCAATAAAGATTAAATATATTACATATACATGGCCAAAGTGTTCTTGTTATTGCCCCTCTTGTCTAAATGGAGAGTCATATTTTCATGGTTGTTTGACTAATACAATTTTCACAAAATACAGTCAATGAAATTGTGACTGTCTGATTTCCTGCAACGCCGCCTGCTTTACTATTTAAGCTTTCAACTTTATGATCTTTCTATCTTTACTCCTTCTGAAGGGAACGTCGAATCGGCATAGTGTGAGGTGATACTGATCGACATTTTTTTGTATGTCTTAAAGCGCCTCTGTTTGGTAAAATTCAACCATTATAGCCATAATACATACTTAATAGCTTGCACACAACACATTCTAAGAATTAATAGTATATTTAGTATAATCAAATAAAAAAAAAAAAAAAAGAAAATAAAAATAAGTATTTGTGCTCGTAATTAGCAATATTGCCAATGTAAGTAACAGGCCTCTCTTTGTTCATGAATTCTTTTGTATTGAAGGGAGCTTGTAAAATGTTTTGTTCACTAAAACTAACTTGTTTTTCTTTACGGAATGGTTTGGACCAGACTTTTATGTTAATTAAAGGTACCGTAGACGGCACAAGTTCTTATGATTGTTGAGAGCCAAAACTTTATGGTTATGACTCAAGAAATATATTGATCGATCCCTCCTGTTTGTCTTTCTGTCTGTCTGTCTCTCTTGCATAATGTACCAAGCTTTGTTGAAACTGCTTTAAGAAAATTTAATGCAAAGACTATAATAGTAATTTTTTTAACAGTGATCTTGATCTTGCAGCACCTCATACAAAATTATTAGACTTTTCATGGGGAAGGAAAAATATAAATGTTATGGACTATAATTACACTACGTAAACACAAATTTTTTGTTCCTGGGTTCCGTAAGTGTTATTTCGTAATTGCTTATGCCTAAAAAGTATAGAAAATGGACTATTATTCCCCCACAAACTTTGCTTTTGTGACCAGGACTGTGATATTTTGAAAATTTACCTAATTTCCCAATGAGAAAACGGGCGAATTTGTGTCTTTTCGTTTCACATAAAGTCAGAAAAAACAACAACATATGAATAAAAGATTAACATGTATTTATACTAAAGTAATACAAAAATGACTACAAAAGATTTAGAAATGAGTAGTTTTCGGAGGGATTTACGATATATACCGTAAATCACTTTTCACGAATCAGCCCCTCAAATGTAGTCTCCCCATCATGGTTCTCGTTATACTGTCCTTGGTAGCGGCGTTCAAAAGTCCAAGTATATCCTGGTGGAAAGCGCTCGCTTTGCTCCTCCGAGGTACGCTCCCTTGTTCTCCTTGAATTTATCAAGATGAGCATCAAGGATATGGACTTTGATTGACATCCTACAGCCCATTGTGCCGTAGTTCTTCACCAGAGTTTCAACCCAGCTCCACATAGTTTTCGGCCTTTGTGATTGCCCAGGAAGCCCCCGAACCCACTGCCGACAAAAACTGTTCCAAGCCGCTTTCTCCTTACAAGTGAGTTTCTTGGGGAATTCATTGCACTCCAGGATCTTCTTTTATCTGTGGTCCGACGAAGACACCCGGCTTTTGACCTTGGCCTCAGACAGCTTAGGGAAGAAGTCTTGAAGGTACTTGAAGGCTGCCGACTCCTTATCTAGAGCTCTGACAAATCGTTTCATTAAGGCCCCTATTTGATGTGCAGTGGTGGCATCAGCACCTTCCGGGGGTCCACCAGTGGCTCCCACTTGACGTTGTTCCTCCCCACAGAGAACTCGGTCCGCTGTGGCCAGTCCCGCCTGTGGTAGTGCACCTTGGTGTCCCTGCTGTCCCAAGGCAAAGTTAGCAGGGGAAACTTGGTTAAAAACCGCCCTTGGAGACCCATCAGGAATGCCACCATTTTTAAAGTCTCCTATGACCTCCCAGCCGTACTCATCATACTTCAAAGGCGTCCAGCAAGATCTTGATGCTTGTAGTAATCCTCATTTGAGGTGCACACCGAGTGAGCCAGGGAGACGGGTACTTCGATACCCATTATGAAGCAGCACGGCTTTGAGGCTCCTGGATCAGCTGTTAATGAAGAGGCGCCACTCAATTCTGGTTACAGGCGATTCCGATTGCCTCGAACAGACTGGTCACATTGTGGCAGAAGCAGAGCCCATACTTGACGGGTGAAGAAGAAGTGGAAAAAGGTTTGGTGACGCTTCCTCTGATCTGCGACTTGCACACCTTTCATCCAACAAGTTCCACTGCTTGAGCCCTAGACGTCAAAAGCTCGGCATTGGACTTGGTGAGACCAAGATCTCAAATCAGTCGTCTGAGGTCTTTTTGTTGGAAGGTAGTATGGGTTTCTCTCCTCAGCTCCACCTGCTGAAATTGTCATCTGGATCTACAACGTCTTCCTCGCTCTCTGACTTGCTGCTCTCTTATTAAGACGGCTGCTCTCTCTCCGGAGGGAGTGGGTACGGGGAGCTTCATGGCCAGTGTGGCACCGGGGCGATGGATGAAGGGAAGGTCCGGATAAGTGATAGCAGGTGCATTCTTGCCAGTCCGACGTTAGGAAGGGTCCCCATGCAGAAGTAGCAGTTGCTTGACGTGGTCAGTGGGTTCCCGCCAAATTCTTGGGGATAGCGAACTTCATGGCTCTCTTTTCCCCTCTGTACCATCTACTAAAATACATTTATTTTCACCCATGACTAATGTGTAAGAGATTCTACGCAACATTTGTCATATATGATATATTTTTTTCAATAACATGAAAATTGTAAAAGTTTTAAAATTTAAACTTTTACGATTTTAAAAATTTTAACAAATTTTATAACATAAAATTCCGAGCAACAATTGTCCATCTTTCCTTTCCAGAGTTTTTTTGCAGTGCTCGCAGGTGAATATGAGGTGCCCAGGGTTTGTCTTGATCCCCGACAGGCATGCCGAAATATGCCTTGTAGGTCTCTACACATCTTAGCAGATGCTTCACGGAGTACTTTTTCGCTCTTGTCTTGATAAATTGGCCGCAGACATAGCAAAATGCGTCTGCCGGATGCTTGCAAGCCTCTTGATGCCATCTCAGAAAAATGCAGATATGTATCCACTTAGGCAGCTGGAACTAAACTGAACTGGTGGGATTAAGGCCCCTGTATTTATACTACTATTTATATAACTGGATAAGTTCTAGAAAGTTCTAGAAGTACTCCAAGTTTACTCAGCACTGAAGCTATCTGGATTGTTCTGGAAAATAGGTAAATTTCAAAAATATCACTGTCCTGGTCACAAAAGCAAAGTTTGTGGGGAATAATAGCCCATTTTCCTATACTTTTGAGGCATAAGCAATTAGGAAATAAAACACTTACTACCCCGGTCCCCCGCCCCCCCCCCCAAAAAAAAAAAAAAAAAAATTTGTTACACGGTGTTATCATTATAGTTTTGATATCATTTCAGGTTATCCTCTGAACATATTCTAGTCTAGGTAATTTAACGTCTTTTCTAACAAACTAAGACATTTTTCTATTTATCTCTCTGGTATAGCTCATGAATGTACCAACATGATGCACGGAGTCAGACAACTGATGGTCAGTTAATGAGCGGTCCTCATTATGCACAGTTCATTAACATTTGAGAGTCCAAGAACAGAGTCTTAAATTCCCATAGGCAGTACGTATAGAGAGGTCTGAGGTTATTAAAATGAGCAAAGAAGAAATAAGTGCCAACAGTATGTTTGAGTTACCAGTAGCGTACTAACAGGCGCCAGCGGTCTTGGGGCGACAAAACAGCTGTTAAAAATTCGGCCTCGTATTCTGTCCATTTGGACCATCATCGTCGCCGCCGGGCGCCATTTACCCTTAGTACACCACTGTGAGTGAATGAATAAATGAAATTTTCAATTACCCCCCCCCCCCAACCCCCAATGTCATGGACTTATCAATCACTAATGTTTTGAGAAACACCGTAACAATATCCTTTTTATGCGGCATCCCTTATAGATACATAATGAAATGAGATGTTGTATTTAACATGATCTTAATTTGAGCATTTCGCTGTTTGTCAATAAACTGTGAGGTGTTTTAAATCTAAGCAGTTATAGCAAAAATAATAATAAAAGGAAAGAAGAAACAAACTTCTCTTGTATACCCGCAAATCCAAACTAAATGAACAATCGAATGTTTCAATTTTCTAGAATTTCCTTGCAGTTTCAATATCGTTGCAAACTTTTGTATATGCAGGATTCCCGAAACGGCTGCGATCAGTACATAAAATTCAAAGTTAGGCTTGTGATTATGGTAAATTTTCAAACAGCAAACAATGTCAGCTGTTGACCATTTATGTTCTGCTGTGTTTTGTGTATATTTGCACAGAAAATATCAGGGCCTCTGGTGGTCGTGTGGTCTAAGCCATCTCACCTCTGTCCACATTGAATTGAGTTTCATCTCGTCAATCGTGGGTGAGTGAGAAAGCTTGCCAGTAGCTTCCTGTGGGTCTGTGGTAAATCCCAGGTTCTTATTCCACCAAATATACTGGCCACCATGTATAAACCCACAACATGTAGAACGAATGCTATATACAGTTTAAACCCCCCCCCCAAAAAAAAACAAAAAAAAAAAAAAAACAAAACAAAACACACGTCCACACTGGTAATAAAACCACCCCGCTATAGCGATCTAAAATCTAAAGACTAAAGAATCACATTTATCTCCAAGATGAAAACTCTATACAATCCAAATTAAAACAACTCCGCTATTCCGGATTACGAACAGTGATTCCAGTCCAGAGTGATACTTACATTTTACCCCGCTAATACAATCGATTGATTACCTATTAGTTCAGTACATTTACTCAAAATAGAGGCTTGACCCAGGACATATTGCAACAGAATTGATTTTGATTGGATGATGCTTGGGAAGGTCTATACATCAATGTATTAAAAGTCCCCCAAAATCTAATGATGGGAAATTAATTAAAAATGGCATTAATTAATTAACTAATTAACTTACGTTTATTTTTCACGTTTGCGCTAATAACTCGAAAACTATGACAAGTACCTGGTTATATAATACACCATTTGAAAGCCAATTTTACACTCTTGTGTTTGATATATGAAAAGATATGAACAAACATTAAAACACCAGTTGAAATTGCATAAATAACTTAAATTTCGTGCATTAATCGTTACACTGAAAGCATATACACTGCTTAATACTAGTTTTAGGATCAAGCAGTCTAGTATTATCATAATATCTTATTTAGAATTTTCTCAAATGTTCATAAGCTATATTTCAGACCTCTAATTTGTCTGTTGTAAATGTGAAATAGAGTGAAATACAGTAATATATCAGACAAATCTATTTAGTCAAAATCACCATCTTCTTCTTACAATGTTGGATGCGGGGAGTTGAAATAAATTGTGCCTCTACAGTGTCCACAAGCTGTCAAACATTCTAAATTGTGTTTTTTACAACTACATCGCAAGGTACTACAATCTGTTTGGCAGTTGCATCGTATTATCTGCAGAAGTTCCTTTGGTGCTGGAGGTAAATCAGTCGTCTTAGGTAACATCTCACTCTCGTTAATTTTCCAACCCCATTCTGCTGGATTCAAATCTGTAACACCCATCCACGATAGTACAGTCTTAGACTGTGGTACTTCGCAGCACCAGTTGGTGGTAAACTTTCTTGCTGAACAATAGCGTTACTCTTTGCAACGTTTCTCACAAAACTTGTCATAAAGGAGACTGTGCAGTCTTTCTCCGTATTTTCCACTGAATATGCAAACAAGGGGCTCTTCTACTGCAGTAATGACATCGTCTACACTGGCATGTGGCACAGTAAATGTAGCAATGATATCTTGAAACTTTACATACTTTTGTGCTTTTCATAGAGCTACACCTTTTACTATTCCAAATATTCTGGAAGTTGTGTCACATCCAAGGAGTGCATGGATTGGGAGTATCAAGGTGCGCAGTTTGTGTCTAAGTGTTTCCTTGATATCTTTATTGTTCCAGACATTAGCTTTTCTTATTGAACTTTGCTTTGGTTCAGGCCTTAAGAAGATTATGTGGGCGGTAAGGTCAGCAGCTGTAGGTTTGAATGCTATAACATTTGATTTGCCATTTATTTCAGTTATAATAATGTTGTCTCCTAAATGTTCCAAAAGCTTTGTTTTCATCCATTTAAAGCTATAAGCCTCACAGCCAGTATTTTGAAGAATATCATCCATCTTCTTGATGAGATCATGAATAGTTGTCTATTCATCATCATTCTCTCTCGTCCAAATATTGGAGAACTTTTAAAACTGCTTCACTTTTAACATCATCTGATGGTCTGCCTACTTTTGATTTATGTGACTTGGCACCTTCTGGGAGGTAAGTTGAGGCTTCTGGCATGGGTTTTCGTGTTCTAAAATTAACACTGCACGTCTGATGGTAAACTGCATCTGAAGCATGAAGATCAGCAATGGCTGACATAATCCTTGCCCAAAACTTTATCAACCCATTCATCTCCTCTTTCTCTACATGTTGCTGTTGTTATAGACTCATCACAATCTTTTGTTCTTACAGGAAAAGTATAAATGCTTCTCCTTTTTGAAGTTTTCCCATCAAGTTTAGCCGGCGTAATGCAAAACAAACAGTGTTCCCTGAAGGAAAACTTTTATTCTTTGGACCGAAGTGTACACTTTTTGCTTGTTTCTTCCTCTGTCAACTGATTACTAGTACACGTCTTTTGGATTTGACGGGAGTGACAATAGCGGCGACGACATTCTGTGTGTACACGCTGACCGGGTGTTACTTGTATATTGTCTCCTCTTGCTTTACTTGTATTATTTATGCTAGCACCTAAGGTTGCAGTTGGTTTTTAATTTCCCAGTTTCCATTACAGAATACACACTTCTCCATTTGAACTTGGATAATTTGTTACTTTCTATTTTCCGGAAAGGAAATAATAAAGTCATTAGTACATTCAGCATATCATGAACAACAATTGAAACAAGGGTGAAAGGTAAGAAAGCAATCATCATTAGATACATTTTTACAACGTTGTACGTCAAAAAAAATTAAACACAACAATTCTCATAACTGTGACAAATATAATGCTATGAACAAAATATAAACTTCATTGGAAAGTTAGTGAAATGAGCATTCCAATGATGTATCACACACTATGTTATGTTCCATGTATATTTCACAAACTGCATTAATAATATAACTGTGACCGATAATTTATTAGTGAATTAGTATGGATAATTAATCAATTTCCCACCATAGGACTTTGGGGGACTTTTCATATGTGAATCAATACAGCCTTCCAACTTGAATGCAACTGGTTTCATTTCTGTTGCAATTTGTCCTGGGTCAAACCACTATTTTGACTGGACTATATAGTCATCACATAAACCACTACCCGATGGATGCCGACAGCAGAACCCAGATATTTAGACCACTCTGCTTATGCGACCACTTTCTTTCCGTCCCGCTGCTGGTCGTAATAGCGAATTTTCATAGTATATGATACCATTAGGTGATTACCTTTGAGTGACATATATATAGAACCGTTGGGCGACACATACAAATATGTCGCCCAATGGTTGGTTGTATGCACGAACGGAAATCGTTTTACCTTCCGGCGACAGTAAATTGGCGACCAAAAATATATGTTTGTCATTTATGTTGTCTTACCACTTTTTATGACCTTTTACATTCCTTTCAATAGCAATAGTCCATACAGAAATCACTATATAGGCACAAGAATGACTCGCAGATATTCACACATATTCAATGTACAAAGATGTCGCCAAAAGGTACCAATTTATATGCTGTCGCCTAAAGGTCGGATTTGTCATTATATATATATATAGCTTAGTCTGGATTCAGTTCACTACGTCTACTATTGATAATATATTTACACTCCACGTACTAATTACATCACCAGTTAATTCAGGTAACATATTATCCAATGCATGTATCGATTTTAAAAAGGTATTCAATTATATTGCAAGAAAATTGCAGTGGTTGATGTTTATTAAAATTGGTATTAAAAGTATGATATTCAATGTAACGAAATCTATGAGCACTACATGAATTTTATTGTAAAACGAGTGTACGACAAATGAAATGTTCAACACCGTTTTCATTTTCAATGTTTATTAATGGCTTAGATAAACTTTTGATGTAAAAGTGTATCGATGGTATTGACATTGGGGTCTAATTATGGTATTACTAATATGTTGCAAATTTTCAACAAGTAGTGATGGTTGACAAAAGGGACGAGATGCACTGAAGTACTAAAAATGGAAATGGAAATTAATAATAAATACATCTAAGTTTATGATTTTTCGGAATGGTAGTAGAGTCGCGAATAACGAACAAGTTTATTATGATGGAACTGACATTGAAATAGTTAGGACCTTTTTTTTACGACAGGCTTCTCTTACAGAAGCTGAAAAATCTATAGTAGGACAAGCAATGAAATCATTGTTTACATTAAATAAGTACTTGTATTCATTTTCCGATATACGGTCAAACATTGCATGCAATTATTTGATGTTCTTATTGCTCCAGTTCTATCATAAAACAGTCAACACCGAATTACGTTATATATAGTGATTTGGGGAGAGTTCTTTGTAGGAAATTTTTTTGGATTATTAAATACTGGTTAAAAATGGAAAATTCTCGCAGAAGAAAATGCACAAAAATTGTATATGCCATTTTATATGCAGAATATATAGTAGTAAGTCCAAATAAAATTTCGTCGTTTGTAAGAATTCAAGAACTTTTAGAAACACTTGATTTCGAACACGTAGGCCTATTGTTGCAACAAGATGTTGGTATGTGTTCCTACAAATAGTAAAGCAACATTTGTAAGACAACTTTATTCAGAATTGGAATTTTAGGCATGAATCTTCTAGTCCATCAAGGCTATATATTCATCTTGCAAACTGTTTGTCATATAATGAATATCTTACTTTCATAACTATTAAAAATTTTAGAATATCATTAACTGAATTGCGAACATCATTTCAGAGACTCCAAGTTAAAACAGGTGTAGATGGGTAAAGGTACAAGCGGTATCACGAAAATAGAACATTTGATTTTGTAGCGTGATAGAGGACGAATTTAATTTTATATTAGAATGACAGTGTTACATAGAATGGAGACGCAAGTATATACCTAAATATTACTTGAAGCATCCAATTATGGCCAAATTTATTCATCTCTTTTCAAGTAATAATCAGAAGTCGATACCAAATTTAAGCAATTTTATATCTTTTAAACTTAACAATGATTTCATGAAGTCTGCACCATAATCTTTCAATTAATTTATTTAACGTTTAATTGTTTAAAAAGTGCTTTTTTGTCGTCTCCAGATTGTTAGTTATTTCTTTTATAGCAATTAACATACATTTCAAGAATGATAATGATTCATATTTTCACGCATACGTCAAAAGTTTTATTTTTGCTATTAAATTTTCAATTACACTGTGTGATTTAAAGATACTATATATGATCTATATTATATATATTTTTTAATATGTGTCTGCTATTACATCATTTTGGTATGAATTCATTCTGTATATTTATATGTTTGCAAAAGGCTGATAGGCTAATATGCGATAAATATTATTATCACATAGTTGGTACGCTTTACATATAGTGTGTGCAGTTTAATATTTTTGATATGTTAACTTGTTAGCATATCACTTTATATGAATCTGATTGGTCCAAATAAGCCCATGAAATTCTTGTGCAGTATTCTCTTTACTGATTGACTGCGACCGTGGGAATTTTCCTTACTCCGCCTTCTGGAACCTTTTGTTTTTTACTATTACTATCAATATTTTGGCGGCCATTTTTTTTAATCGATTGCCCAAAAGGCATGGAGAAAAAAAGGTTAGGTCTCTCGGAATATGGCCAATATTCCCCACTGGAGCTCGATACAAATAAATTAATAGTATCGGTCAATGGATAGAGCAGGGGTATCAAACATATGGCCCGTCAGACTCATTGTTTATTATTATTATTTATTGTTTTTTTTTATTATTATTTATTCTTATTTATTATTATTATTTATATCAATTCTGGCCTGCCACAGCAAATTAGTTTGACACCCCTGGGATAGAGGGCTGGAGGATCCAAATGTAGAACTAGAACATGAGTACATTTTACCCGACCCCTAGTACTAATATTAGTACCCCTTTTTCGTGGACCATGTCGAGGCTACGACATCGTAGCTACTCACTCCAAGGACAAGCATGGTTTAAATGTTAACCGATAGGAGTAAATAAACTCACCTCTGTTTAGAGAAGAATGTGGACAAATGCCGGTATCCCGACTGACAGAAAGTTTTCCAACCACAGCATTCATCCAAATAAAAAAATACAAATATCCGGTCACAAAAAACATTAAATCTTGAATCACTATTATACACAGTAATACCTGCATAGTCTAGATTTGGTAAATATTTTGCATCCAGTCATAATCCCTTCACAAGAATATCCAACAACTGGATATCCAATTTATGAAACGCGTTGATATCCAATTTATGAAACTCGTTGAATAATTTCCAGCTTTTGTTCGCCAAGGCTCGCAAAAGATGGAAATTATTCAACGAGTTTCATAAATTCAATATTAAATCATTACCCATTTGAGATCTTATTTCTTCTGTATGCTACCGGAGACTGATGACAGCGTCTGACGTCATTACTATTGCACGGGGTAGTGCCTATCCCTGAAATACCAGTTGAACTTAGAGTACGGCCTGGTCGAGGGTTACCATATATGGAATACGGGGAAGATCAGAGGACAAAGTCGCCGTCATAAAACAAGGGCATACGGCTGAGTGTTAAATTCGGCTTGCCTAGTAAGTAACTGCTTGTGCTCCTCGAATACTTTATTTCGACCTTGTTTTAGCCATTTGTGAGCATGAACGCATGGTCGTGTTGGTTAGAGCGCTGGTGCGTGTGAGCTAGGCGATATATACCATGTCATTCAATATATAGATAAGTGAGACTACGACGATAAATAGATAACCTAAAAGATAAAAGTTGAACACATCATAAATAATGACACAGTTTAATGCTTTAAATGAATAATTCCAGAGTGTGTTAGTTATGCTATTACCATTGTTTTAGGAGTATAGATATTGGATATTCCAGCGTAGCCTATTCTAGGTTATTTGTAATTTGTTAAAATCTACAAACGAAGGAAAAAGATGCAGAATGGAAAAAGTAAAAAAATAAATAAGTAGATACGAAATAAAAACAAACATAATATTAATTAAATATCGTCCAACCAGCTGATCTCGTGATAATCCTTCCATCGTGCGCCATGTTTCTCGGGACCTAACGCGCTTGTTTCGAGATAATGACGTCATCAACGCTGTCACCAGCGTTCTTCAAGAGTGACCGGAATGAATTAAACAGTAAATTCAGACAAAACAGGTACTTTCATGTAATTTTTAAAAAAATCATAATGAAAATCTATATTGTCACTAATGCCTTTTTTGTGTCAGACATTTTGGCCAAGAATTTTCTATTTTATTTTATGCTAAAGATAGCGCCACCGATCACATGATGGCTTTGTTTACATATTTTTAACAGGAAAACCAACTTTGGGAATTAATACAACTAGATAGCCAATGTAAATATTTGGTTTTAATCATGTGGGGTTCTTATACAACGTAAGAAAAATTTACACTCGAAATGTATATTCACTCCGGACTTTTTCGTTTCATTATTAGTTCATAATGAATATATATTCTACATCAAATACATTGAATCTATTATAATAAAATGTATATCCATTCACCAGTGTCTATTTTTAAATTAATCTCTCCCTCTGTCTCTGTATGTCTGCCTGTCTCTCTCAGTCTATTGAGTCATGTATTTAGATGGTAAAGAAAAAGCAAGCAGTAATGTAAGTGCACAAACTGCATATGGAATTAACGGAATTTTTTTTCTTCATTTTTACATTTTATTTTTTTTTATCTAAATACATGGAGACGCTATAAACTAATAATATCCATACCTTGGCATAACTGACACATTCCGGTCATTTGCCACGTGACCTTTTAGTCAGTGTCGCGAACCATGGACAACACTTCTGGAGATAAGTACTCTTACACACGCTCTGAAAAACGGTAATTCTGAACTAATGTACATGAATGCCAATTTTTTTTAACGACGATTAAATGAGGTAGATATAATTGAACACTTTCTTTGGTTATTTGAATAGATTCTCACAATATTATAACGAAAGCGTTAAAATTCACGTTAAGTGCACGAAAAGTGGTTGTTCGAGGATAATTGTATCTCCTTTGCTTGAAAGAATTTGAAAAAGGGCTGATATGCTTTTCAAATGTATTGCAAAATATACTTGATCTCTCTATGGTCAATTTATTTGCTTATTGCATTTTTTTCTTATCCTCGAATCTGTTGTATTAGGTATGATTCAGATAAACGTGGTTGATTTCATCTTCACTAATCGCTTTGCTTACAATGTCGTCAGTCCTGTGTACTTACGAATTACATAGATGTTGCTTTTTCATCTTGTTTTAGACATGTGGTGTCGATGAACATTTACTTGAAAGTTTTTGCACAAATCCTAACAAGATTGCATTAAATCCGCTAAATCAAAGAGAAGAACTATTCCCGCAACACATATTTCAGCTGCTGGTATTCCTATATCACCTGAAATTTAATCCATGATAGCCAATATCCAGTTCAAAACAAGTTGTGATACCTTGTATTTCTAACACCTCGATAGTGTTCAATATCTCAGACCAAATCATTTTTAATCTCGTTCAATTTTTGCAACCTATATATATATATATATATATATATATATATATATATATATATATATATATATATATACAAACAGACACAGACAGACAGACACACACACACACACGGCACACCGTTGACTTTTTAAGTGTTCTTCGGCTAGCTTTTCAAAAGCAAAAGGTAATCATGCTTTAGATGTGTGCCGAAGGTATACTCATTTGGTACGGAAGTATTCACTCTGCTTTGCACATGCTACATTATTTATCTGACAGTGAAGATTCATCAACAACAAAGCTACCAGTACACATTTATTTAATAATCATTTTTGATGAACTGTACTCAGCACTGATTCCGTCCTTTGCACTGTCTTCGTCGCCGTGGACTATGTGTGGACAACGACATTTTCAAAATTCCTTATTATTATTATTATTATTATTATTATTATTATTATTTTGTTTAATTACTTTTTTTTGTCACTTAAAAAATAATGTCAATATGTTTTAATATAGTTAAACAAATAGTCAGTACCGACAAAGGTAATCACAAGGTAAATTACAAAGCCAGTGTAGAATATAGCAACATTTGAAATCATGTAATTAACTTTCCGTATAATTTGTAAGGTTTCAAAGTAGTCGATTTGAGAAATTTGTAAATAAACAATATCACTGTGTAGATTACAAAGTTTGACAACGAATCGAAATTTTAGGAGCTCTAGCATTGTCAATGGACTCGTGCAAACCCTTATTCGTTTCTTGTCCATTTTTCCAGTTTTCAGTCAGGTGTTTGCACCTTATCTCTTCGTGTGTTCGTTTTTGCAATCTTCGAATTAAACCGAAGGCACGCTTGCAGGGCACAATTCTGGAAAATGGGGTTATTGCTATTTTTGTTTTTGATAAATCTCCATTATTTATTTAGTTGTGCTTTGCCCACTTATCATAATTAAAATCATAATTTGCACGCGTGCCGTTGTCCCTCCAGGATAGGTTGCAGGGCACAAAGTGTCCATGTGCCTTCGGCGCACCTCTGAGGTAAAGGCACAATCTTTGGTAGTGGGATAGCTACAATATTGCACATGGTGGTAACGATTTATAAATGAAAGGATTTATGAAGATAATGATGAGATAGTACAAACACAAAATCAAATTCAAGTTGACAATAATGCAAATATTGCTTATGGTTCTGATGAAGTAAAAGGTCCACTGTTTCGACAAGAACAAACAGAAATTAAATTCGAGGAACTATTTAAAAATGTGATCATAAAGTAGGCTTGGATAAAGGTCAATGGAGAGAAAAGCCGAAGGGTTCAGTTGTATTAAATAATTACAAGATGGGGATTTTACAAACCAGCATCTAGAAACTAGTTTTATCATAAGAGAAGAATTTCAGGATAAATTATATAGACCCCGAGGTACTGGAGTAATGGCAGAGACTGTGTAACACACAACAAAACCTAAATATCCACATTAATCCGCTGTTGGGAAAGGCAATGAATAAAGTAATCGAGGAAATAGAGATGCGAAAAGTAAGACATAAATGAGCCATTTGATGACCTGGTATGAAAAGCAGAAATTTTTATTAAATGATTACCAAGGAAGAATTCAAAGTGTTGATCTTCCACCTGCATTGAAAAGACTATTCACTCCACAAGAGGAAAGATAATTAAGGACTTATGTAAATGCTGAGGAAGCTATCAATTCTAAAATAGAATATAAGAAATCTTATGTTGAAATCTATGGAACACATGTTTAAGAGCGAAAAGAAAAAATCAGGAAAGAAACGGTCCTAAACATAAGAGCCTACCTGAAAAAACAAAGCAAAAAAAAAAAAAAAAAAAAGTTTGAAATTATTGAAAGCATAGAAGCTCAAGCAGTTGGACATATAACCAAGTTTGATAAAATATTCGGACAAAGTATTAACAAGATTAAGAAAAATGTTAGAGAAATATTACCACTAGGCGAAACATTGAAACAGCAATTTATAGAAAAGGATGTGACAATTGCTGTTTTATTAATGCAAGTAGTATGAATATATCAGCTGTTCCTCCATCAATGACTAACACTGTGAGAGATGCAGTATATGGTGCTAGAGGATGTGCCAAGAAGCAAAGATGATTCGATCGTTGAAAAATTAAATAGGGCTTCATGAATACCGGTTCCTTAAGAGTGCTGGCCAGATTGTTTCTTTCTTGGTTGAACTTGTGTCATGTTGCTACTTATTTTCATTAGCGGGTTTTGATATTTGCATTTTTGATCAAAGGCATCAACAAAGCATCTGCTATGATTCACGAAACTCGTCACAGTAGGTGAATGAAAGGTTTGTAAATTATTTGAAAATGAAACACGGAACAGCTTCTGTAACCGTTAGTATCGATATAAATGACTGTTTATTTCAATCCTGGGTTTTGGTCTTTCTAAACTTGACTTTGTCCACATGTATGCTTCACCTCCTTGTTCCACAATTTCGTGACTGTCAACACTTACGTTTCCCCTCCGACTACATGTACTAGAGGAGCTGCATTACCTGATCGAAGCACAGCAGCAACATCATAAAATCAATCTTCTTTACATAATTTTACTCAGTTATCATCTTATGAGATTCTTTCACATGCATTTATACATGTCTGAAACATACTTAAGTTTAGGTAATTGTCTGAATATTTACCTGAGCATCGATTATCATGTGTACTTCTCAAATCAAGTTATATACAATGGTTATCAGTGTACAAAGTTTCAACACTTACACTTGCCTCACTTGTGAGCATCTACATTTTTGTATATGTTGATTTAAAATTGTATACCTAGTTGAACGTATCACTACCATGCAATCTGTTATAATGTGTGCTTCTCACATCAGCTCAGGTGAGGTGCATTGGAAGTCAGTTTAAATACAGTTACCACTTACGTTATTGATTTCTGCTTTTGGTGTTCATCATAAAGAAAATACGTCGTGGCTTCAGTTGAAAACCATGAGAAAGAAAACAACCTGTGGCAGGCCTTCTAAAGTCACTGAGATTGTTGGTATTGCTGAGTTGTAAAACTGTTTTGAATCGCTTTCTTCGTCTTTTTTTTTACATAGTATCAAAACACTCTTTGAAGCGCATTCTGGAAGAATCGAATATTTGATTTGTTAAAGTTGTATTTGCTGCTGCTGCTGCTGCTCTCTCTCTCTCTCTCTCTCTCTCTCTCTCTCTCTCTCTCTCTCTCTCTCTCTCTCTCTCTCTCTCTCATTAACTGATTGCGCAGTTGATTTAGAAGTAATCGTACTATACTGTAGACAAATTTTGTCCAGTTCGTTGTCTTGTTTACCACCTTCTACCACTTAAGAGGATTTTGTAAGTGTTACGGTTTTTCTCTGTAATTCTTCAACGTTTTATCGTGTCTAATTCTTCATCAACTTCAATTTGATCAAATAATCTGAAAAGATAGTTGCTAGCCCTTTGCCGAGTGTTGCTCCAATAATGTCTCCTGCTGCTCTGATATTTTGGGGTAAAAAATAGTGATACTGCTGCTAGTTTTACATCCTGACTGAATAGTTGGTTCTGTTTTGTTTTCCAATCTAATTATCAAAACAATTGTTCTCTTTTTGATGGTATATGAATATTTTCCAATCTAATTATCAAAACAATTGTCCTCTTCCAGATGGTATATGCATGTTTTCCAATCTTTTTATAAAAACAATTATTCTCTTCCAGCTGGTATATGCATGTTTTCCAATCTAATTATCCAAACAATTGTTCTCTTCCAGATGGTATATACATATTTTCCAATCTAAATATCAAAACAAGTGTTCTCTTCCAGATGGTATATGCATGTTTTCTTTACGTTGTAAGGCAGTGGTTCCCAAACCCCGGGTTGCGACCCAAATGAGGGTTGCGAGGATCCTCGCGACCATATGCTGGTACTGCATTTGGGTCGCAAAAGATGGTGTTTAGGGTCGCGATCAAAAAAGTTTGAGAACCACTGTTGTAAGGATTAGATTCGTGCACTGCATGTTTACCAGAGTTACGTTAAGATTCTTTTTTAACGTCTAATAAGTAGGCAACAATTTGATTGCCTGCCTCTAATCTAATGTTAAAGTCCATATTAACATCCTACAAAATCTGTAAAGGTTTAAATCATACGTTAATGAAAATTGTGTAGAATTCTGAGTTTTTAAAATTTGAATTACATATTGATCTGCTAATATTTTAATCCAACAGGACGATGTGCGAACATAGTCAAATATATAAAAAGTTACCTAATTTCTTGCGATAAATCAGTTTGATAAAACTTGTACATCTAAAAACTCTCATCATTCTGGTTGTAGTAAACATTGTCTGCATAAACATTGCAATAATATCGATAGTATACCATTTCCGTTGTCAGTTGGACTGATAACATATATGTCTTCTTCAGGGAATGCGTCTATTGTAATACAGCTGTCTATTTGTATAGGCAAATTTAGCGCAGCTAAAACATAAACATCATATACTTTTTTCCAACTTGTATTCTTTTCTGTAAGTTTCTCTAGGATCCCTTTCCTTCATGGTTGATTTCATTATTACTTATAGTTTTTTTATATCATGTCGTCAATTCTGTTTAAATTACTGATGCTACTATTTCATCATTTTTAAAAACTATGTCGTAAATAAACTTTGCCTTATTAATGTTGTACTAAACCCCATAAAAGTCAAAAGAACAACTACACCAGTAACTAATCCTGGAGCACCTTCTTCGCATACAACTTGAAAAGGTTGCCATGCTAGCCCCCACCCCATTCCAAACAACATTGTATGCTATTTCGTATTTTTAAAACACTTATACTACAGTGTTAAATCTCTCTTATCAAATCATTTTAAACTCATCAATTTTGTGCAACATAATACTAGGAACATTTTCAGTTGGTTTTGTCCCGCAGAGGGAAGCCATCGGCAGTTTATGACATAACGGCAGAGCACTTGGTACTTTCTCACTTATTTATATATAGGAAAGAGACCGTTTCGACAGTGTTGTTATCGCCGGTTTTATTGACTCTGTAGATGCTGTGTTAAGTACATGATGGCCTTTGGTTCGTAGCTGTCACCGCTACGTTTTACAGGTTGTACTGTTGCATTTTTCACATTTATCTCTGGCTTGCCTTTTAAAACAGAAATGTAACTATCTTTTAGTCCAGAAGTATTAATTTTGTTTGAAGATACTCCGCTATTTATTGGGTACAAATTTCTCATATACAAGTTCATTTGCTATTAGGTAGATAACTGTGTGCTGTTTTAAAGAAACTGGAATCATTAGCTTAATAACCTTGTCAATACCCATGGTTGACGGCGGACTTATTAGAAACATTACCAGCATTTCTGGTATTGTTTTGGACAAAGTCCATGCTTTACCGTTGTAAGAAGACAAAGTTGGGTCATGTTGTTCTTAAGTTATGTTGATTTTCATGGTTTCAAACGACTTGCTCAGTACAGACTTTGTTGTCTCTTCAGATTTAACAACAGAAACAACTCCACTTCTGACCATGAACAGGATGCTTTGAACAGGTACACCACCACCTATCAGGTAATAGGTAGGTACATTTAATATTTTCTTTCATCTTGTACATTTTGGAATCTCCTTGTTCTTTCTTTCAACGCTAAACATTGGTCTTACAGAACGTCTCCCAAGTTTTCTAACAATCTCAACTCTATGTAGATAGTTTGGCTTTTGCAAAGTTACATTTCAGGTTCTTTATTACTCTTGCCTTCGTTTTCATTTTTGTGTTCACTGTTTTCCATTTAATTTACACAAACATTTGTAAGTTAGATCAGTTTTCCTCTGAATCTGAACATAGGTTATGACTTGTAGGTTAATTGCAAGTCATATTTCCGTATGATTATTATTAGTAAAAAATAATTTGAAATTTCATTGTTTAAATAAACAAGACGGATACAAAACTATGTCCCACATACGAAAAAGAAAACAAAATAACTGAATTAAATAAAATCGGTTACTGTATATCCGGTAAAAGAGAGTACGTGAGAAAATGGAGAGATCAAAAATATGGTAAAACAAATGAAGAGATGAAAGTAGAAACGCCATAATGAATACTAGAGAATATATATATATATATATATATATATATATATATATATATATATATATATATATATATATATAACACAAAACAAAGATGCCATTCACCTGAGAGCACTGACTAAATATATTAAATCAGATACTGCGTGGAAAATACGTGATGTTTTATCAATTGAATTTTATCCTAGTTACCAATTTTGTCAAAACCTGAAGTTGTTAGTGGAGCTGATTTAACTATAGATCATGTATGTCATACCTTGCTCTGCATTTGATTCATCCAATCCAGAGCAGTTGAGTAAATATTTCCACTGATCACACACAATATATATAATAGCCAATTAGAAAGATCTAAAAATGACAAAATGCCTTCGAGGAAAGAGGCGCAAGAAAAAGACAAAGACTTTGAATTTTCCAAGATGACTAACTTTATCCTTGAGGAAATTTTGAACGATATTGTCTAGTCATTCTTTCATTATGGACTTCATTATACCATAAGTAGATAACCATTGTGATTAAAACCGAAACTGTATCAACAACAATACAACATGCATTTATTTTTTAATCATTCATTCAGTATTTCCTTATTTAAGGTTATCATTTCGAAATTAATATGTGCGAATGTAATCAAACCTGCATTTAATGCAGATAGAGGTAATCTCAGTTTGAACTACACAAATCCCGTGATGTATATTATTCTATTCAAGTCCTGTAATTATGGTTCAGTTAATTTTGCAACCCAAGTTATCGATTTGAGTTTTTACTTTAAGTTGTCTAACTTGTCGATTGGAAGAAAACTTCTAATCAGTGATGACACTCTATAAATTCCAACATCCGGGAATTACTTCTAAATTGTGGAAGCTTTAGCATTTACAAAGATTCTTATGTCTTCTTGACCTGTTTCTCTTCCATTTTTTCCAACTTGGTTTCAGTCATATTTGTACCAGTTATCTCTATTTATATTCCATTCCAATAACTATGTTTAATTCCTGCTTAGATTCATAAATTCCTAAAGAAAGTTTCCAGGGCTCTGCCGTAGTTCTTTCTCCATTTCTCTGCTATTTATATAAATCAAAACTAACTGAGAGTGTTGGTAATGATTTTAATTATTTAATTGAAAATCCTTTGTATAAAGATCATCTAGATGCACATATTCAAACGGAAGCAAAATATACTATAAATTTTGCTAATGATTTTGCAGAGCAAAGTGTCAGATGTTTTGATGATGTCAAACCAATTAGAGATTCAAAACTTTCACATTCGCCAAAAGTACTCGCCTTGTAGTGGGGGGGGGGGATAAAACACGGCCTTGTAATGAATTAATTAAAATACAATTTGGGGAAAACCAACCTTCACATAAAAACCACACTATTATGTAAAACCATATGGTAAGACATTTAAGATCTCTAGGATAGGCAACATCAAAACGCTGCTAGCACCCAGCACTATCGCAGGCCAGACTGGCAAGGAGTTGCTCGTTACAATATGCTGGATAAAACCAAGTTTTCCAATGGGTGTTGCCTATTGAAGAGGAGATACGACTTAGATATCCACTTGAACCCAGTTTCAACGACAGCCAATAAAAGTACCCGAAGAAATAGAGATGTGAACAATAGACACAAAGGATCCATTTGATCAACAGGTAAGAGTAACTGAGACTAGAATTGACGGATATTACAGAAGAATTCAAAGTGGATAACTCCCATCAGTATTTAAGCAATCATTCATTACACTGTAGAAAAGAGAAATAAGGGGTTATACAAATGCTGCCGAATTTATAAAATCAAAAATAGAATCCATGCAATCTAATGTTGAAATATATGAAGAAAGAAATTAAAAAAATTAAAAAAAAAAAAACAGATTGAAGAGTTAAAAAAAGGACATCATCTACGAAACAGACCCAAACCAAAAAACTGTATTATAAGAATAGTTGGGAAGTGTTGAAAGCATACTAGCTCAAGCAGTTGAAGATCTAATACAGTTAGAGAGGAATCTGAGTAAACATATTGAAATAATAAATGACAAGATTAGAGGCAAATTATCGTTAGGTGAAAGATTGAAAAGATTATTCAAATAAAGGTGTAGTAATTGCTACAATAGCTACAGAGAAAGTAATGATGGCTCAATACAAATTGCTCTGTCTGTAACACTGTTGGCCAAAAGGTGTTTCCCACACCCCTGTTTCGCCTCAACATCCTACTCCTCTTGTCTCACCTACAGCACGTCCTTCTGCTCTTACTCCATCTGCTTCTACTCCAAGCGGATCATTTTATGTCAAAATAAAAAATGGATTGGCAAATTAAGTAAAAGTTGTCTGAGTTATCGAAAAAACTTGCAGTAGCAACGCCTGGTATTATTGACAGTATGATCAGTTGATTTTAAGAGTTTGGGCCAAATTGTTTCTTTTCTGGCTGATCACGTATTAATTGTTTCTGGCATTAGTTGGTTTGTTATTTGCATTGTTGTTCAAAGGTGTAGACACGATATCAAAGAGGATAGCAAAATTTGTAACCTACTTAATAAAAGAACACAATACGGCCCCTGCAACCATTAGTATCAATATAAATGATTGTTTGTTTGTTTCATGGTCAATATTGTTTTTGTCGGTTCTAAATTGCTTGTGTTCCTTGAACCTACGATTATCGGATATCATTAGCAGACATGGAAATGGAACCATCGTCGCGTGAGGTGAGATATTTTGAAGAAATATCATCATCATAATCCATAATGTTTACTCCATTTGTATTCCTTTTTGTCCTCTACAATTTGTTGTCGTTCTCTTACAGATTGTTTATCAGCCTTCGAAATACCGTTCTTTCCCACGTCGGTATTAATTGTAAGAGTTAACTCCAGTTTAAAGGGTAATGGACTGTTATAAACATCCGACGATGCTACTCATTTTCATGATCCTTTCACTGGTAATAGAAAGATACTGCCACGGCCAACAAGATGTTTCAATTTCACTTTTTAATCTGTTGCATATTGAAATTTTATCATAATGTTTTTACCTATGTCGTAATCTTGCAGTCATAGAATTAATAGTTCCATTAACTTCTTAGCAGTGATACTGCTGTAGCAGATTGTGTAATAATGTTCTATTTTGTAGCTATGCACATAATATACAGATTACAAAGGCCTTATACTTTGATCCTGTCCAGCTATTTCTTCACGTCCACCAAGTAGCTTTATCTTTGCCGAAGAATTTATTTCATCAGCTGACAATGTCCTCCATTATTCAACAGTACATATTTCATAGGTAAGTCTGAGTCTGTAAAAGCAGCCAACACAACAGTAGTTGCGGTGTAGACTCTCTTAAACTTTCTGTACCGTTTTGTTCCTCTGGCGCAATAGAAATATTTTGTTTCCCCTTGAGGTGTCTCACGCCATGCTGTGGTGGAATTTAAAAGTGTACAGATCAAGTAAATTCGAATATATATATATATATATATATATATATATATATATATATATATATATATATATATATGCTATTGTGATTTGATTTGACTGCATCATTATCGGGTAGAGGTGTTTCACATTCAGACAAAGGTTTTTGCATATGGAAATAAACAGGAAATTTTTATACAGATTTGACTAATTATAGTACCTTTATTTTTCTTTCTTCTATTAAAAGTCAGTAGGAAGTCCTCAAACGAAGTGTTTCCACCCATTCTGCCCAATTTAATTGATTCTGCCAAACGTTTATGTCATACTCACTGTATTCGGTATCTTTTCACACAGTAGTCATTGTCAAATTTTAAAGTGTAGTTATCAAAAATGTCCAATGGCTTGTATGTGACAAATTCAGTATAGTCGATTTTAACCTCGATACATGCATTTTTCAGTGTTAATTTAGTTCAGGTGAGTAAACCAATTTATTGCATTAAACTGAATCGCAAGACAATGGTTAAGTGCTTGTTTGTTTGTTTTTTTAAATTTGAACCATTTTCGAAGGCAGTGTTTTAACTCCTTCATTTTCTTTTTCATATTTCATTGTTTGTCTTCAGATGGCAGTATTTTGAAGGCTTCTGTCATTAAATATGATTCGTGTGATCATGTTTAGCGCGCTAAGGTATGCACGTTCTTAACTTCTCGGAAGAAAGTACAGGTCGCTTATATCACTGCAAAATAGATTAATGTCTATGACAGGGTCTAGCCTCTATCTTCTACTTGACTCGCATGAATTAGTCTTTTCACAAATTTTGAAAAACAATAGGTTAACATATTAAGCTTTCCAGCTGATGTATTCTCATGGAATTTTAAGATTTCTCAATTATTTCAGCATATTCGAGAATTTCTGAATATCCAAACAGTCGAATAAAATGTGAAAAAAAAATTTACATTGGCAACAACAATTGGATATTTATGTAAAAAAAGACATGATTTATCGTTTTAAGGTATAGTTTGTTTTCAAGAAAGATTTGGTAGCAATGTACATATATGAAAGTACCTAGTTTACTAATCGGGCGGTCCCAGCCTGGTTATCACTGAAAATTTGTGAAAGGCTCTTTATATGAAATTCAAAGAGATTGTATGAATTTAAGCAAGAAATATATGAACAAAAACTGCAGACACTGCAGCTTTAAAATGGCCAATAAACAATATTTGTTTTTATTAGACATGGGATATTTCCGACATAGTTCAAATAAATTTAACTAAACTTAATTACAACATAATTATCTACACATTTAAGCTGAGGATTAAATCACAAGTATAAAAAGGAGAGAAATTACTCTTATAAAATTTCACGATAGTCACGTAATGTTCGCTGAAAATTGTACTTTATGGCGTTATTAGTGACAAATTTGTATTCACCATTTTTTAAACAATTCATAAATATCATCCGATTATGCAAACAGTCAGGTGTCATTTCCTCGTGTAATGAGAAATAACAACTCGCATTTGAGTGTACGACTAAATTCACCGTAGAGAGTCATACACTTTCTTCTGACAATTTCAACACTTTATATAGTTGGGTTTAACGGAACTTTTAACACATTATTGGTTGTATTATGCTGAGGAAATGGGAAATAAGTGCTATCGCAAGGTCACAAAGAGGCAGCTGACCCGGTCTGGCCTGAGTGGATATCAAATCCGAAAATTCTTTGAAGAGTCCGAGGCTCAACCAATGAGGTATTGAGCTATCAAGGCACTAACATTTCATGAGGACTTCTGTTGCAGACTTGTTCTTAGAGTTAACTAATATCAAAACTTCCTCCAAATGCATGGAAATGAGTTGCATTGATGTAACTGAATTAGCGTATTTTAAGTTTTTTTAATACTTGGAAGGACCCATTTTTGGTCATCGATAATTATGACGATTATAATTTTAATGTACACAGGAAAATTAATTCATATCTTTAAATATTTACAGCTTTCAACATGTCATAACTGGGGCGAAAATCTGATTAATTTCTTTTAACAATACTAAGATTCAGAATCAGTGCAATGCTTTAAAAATATACGTCGATCTCCTTATAAAGACGTGTTGCTATGAATTTCCTTAAGGCAACCCCCCTCCCCAAAAACAACATTTTATATATATATATATATACACACACACACACACAGTATATTTCAAAACTCATGACTTAGTTGAGGAGAAATGATGGATCAATAATAAACGATTATCATGAAATATTAAATGAAACTAAAGTGTTTACTAGGAGAATCTTCATCAATCTAGAAAATTACATCTAAACTTAAGTAATCTTCTTATCTCACAGTGTGAATCATTTGAATTACAGAAACTTACATTTAATGAACACAATTCAATTGAAGGATTAATTACATTTGATGAATTACTGCCTAGTTTTTAAAAAATATTAATAACGTATAAAAGCCCAGTCTCAGATGGGTTTACTGCAGAAGTTTGTTTGGAAGTATTTGAGTTTATTTATTCGTAGATATGTAAATTATTGTTTTCATTAGAGTGAATTGTCAGCTTATCAGAAAAAAGGAATTATAACTTGTGTTACAAACAGCAATAAAGTTGAATTATTACTAAAGAATTGGAGACCTATATCTTCATTTATATCTAGATATAAACTTGCCTCAGCAACCACTGCGAATAGAATTAAGAAACATGTATCAAAATTGACACACCTATATCAAACGGATCTCATTTCTGGTTGATATATATGGGGAAAAAAGAATTACTTATGAAATAATGCAATATGCACAAGATAAGAAAATCCCTGGTTTTTTTTTCTTCTTTTTGACGTTGAACGAGCCTTTGATTCAGTTTCATGGAGATTTATATATACAGTTCTTTTTTCAAATTTTGGCCTAATTGTACAAAGTTGGATTGAAATATTTTATAAAGATATTAAATCATGTGTCGCTGTGAATAGTCATGTTTAACAATGGTTTCCTATTGAATGCGGTTGCATGCAAGGTGATCCGTTAACGCCATATATTTTCATTTTTTGTGCTGAGATTTTTAGGATATATGATTGAATTAAATCCGGAGATCATATTTATAAAAATTTATAATATAGAATATATTTTATCCCAATATGCAGATGATACCTCTATTATTGTTGATGCTATTGAAATGTCACTGACAGCTACCCTATACACATTTAAGTTCTATGCAAAGATCTCCGGCCTTAACATTGAAAAAATAATTGCTGTTTGGTTTGGATCAAAGAAAAATAGCACATGTTTTATCAGGAATATTAAATTCACAACAAATTTGAGGGAAATTATCAAACTAAATTATCGTGACAGAACTCGTGAAATAAAATTCATGCTCACAATGGTCCAAAAGAATTCTGACACCTTTTGTAAAACAAAATCTGTTATAAAACGTCTTGAGATGTCCAAGATAAATCATCTGATTCTTAGACGACCTAATCCACCATAACCTGTTATGAATAAACTTAATCAAATGTTTTTTCTTAAATTTCTTATGGGATAAATCATCTGACAATATGGATTGATTAGTCTGCTGTCGCGGATATTCTAAAGGAGGGTTGAAAAATGATTAACATTAAAATATGTATTGTTGCATTAGAAACCTGGATATGTAGACTTATTCTGGATACAGCTAGGTGTAAAAACTTATTACTTCAAACATGTTCAGAAGTATTTTATATTTTTGGTTTTGGAATCGAACTTCTTAAAAATATTTCTAGATGTTTGAAGAACAATGTTTAAAAGGATGTTTTATTTCGTTGGTCAAAACTAAAAGAAATAAATAGCCTGAAGCAAGCGTAACAGCATTTTCTATACGCATCTGTATATTTTTTTTAACAATTTATCCATATACAATAAACTTTTTACACTATGAGGGTATTAGACGTGCTATCAAGGAGTATTTGACGGTACAGGCATTAAAAGCATCAGATATTCTCTTGCAAAGACCATCTATGTCATTCCCACTACAATTTACATACTTAAACGAAAGGTTGTCAATATGTTTACCGAGTTTTAATGAATTTGTTTTTCTATATCCAAACGCTGAAGATAAATGGAGACTTGGTGGAAAAATAAATATTGGTACATAAGTGTACACAAATATACTCATTTTAAATGGTTCCAATTGAACGTTCTTCACTGAAATCTACCTAAAAAATTTTCTTTTATAAAAAATGAATATTAGACAAGGTAAATTATGCTATTTTTTATTATTTTGTTTTATATTATTATTATTATATTTTTTTTTTTTTTAGAAACAGATGAGTCGCTTTTTCCATTTATTACATTAGTAAAATTGAATACACTTGTTCAGGTGGCTGAAATATAAATGCATACACCTTGAACAATTTAACTTTACAACAGTGGATATAATATTTGGATAAAAGAAATAGAACAAGCCAGTATGATGAAATTTTAAATTTTATTTTACTTTTGGGAAAGAGCTACATTATTCAAATTACATATTCACAATAAAGTTTTAAACTTGAAAACGTCAAAAAGAAGTATCATAAAGGTAGTAAGATGACAAGTGTACAGCCTACACAAATTGCGATTGGGTGAAGTTCATTGAAAGATGCAAAGCATACGAAGACCAGGCCCGTATAAATCTTTAATTAAAACTTGAGATCATGGTGAAACTTTAACAGCCTACAAGTTCAATCAAAGTAAAGTTAGAATCATTAAACTTTTCTGGGTTTTTTTTACCTTGAGTCCCTTCTTTAGAGTGCTGAATTACATTGACCTTGACGTTTTCCAAGTATCGTATTTGGTTTTGATGTTTTGATCTTCAGCATGAGTTTCATGGTCAAAAGTTTCAAAATTAGGTGACCTTGCCTCAATTTCATCAACCTAAGTCTGAAAGTTAAGTATAAATTTAAGAAATTCGATTAGCTAATTTTAATTCGGAGCTAAATTTCACCCAATCGGGCATGGGATAATAAACTCTTTAAGCTTCAGATTTTGTTTCTATCAATGAAAAATGTCGTTATTTTGAAAGATCATTTCTGATTGGATGACTGTGGCAAGTGTTACGACTAGGGGTTTGAATATGTAACAAAAGAAAGAAAGACTATAACAAGCTTTCACAATTTTGAAAATACAAATTTAATTTCCTAAAATATAAAATATTAAAAATAAAGTTAAAGAATTAAAAATAACTTACAGTGTAGAAATTCCTTAAATAATCCTAAATTGTTCTATAGAATTCACTACTCCAAAAACTGTCCAAGTGTATTCCGAATGAGGACACTAATGTGCTTATGTGTCAACAAGAATCACAGTTTTAAATCCAAATGTTATTAATTTCAGGTAAATTCCTGTGAATGTAGAATATCACAAAAGTTCTTGAAATGATTCCGATAATTTCGACGGAGTAGAATAAAGTTCAGATCTTTGAATAAAAGTATGTAATCCCAAAAGTACTGTTTAGAGTTAAGATTTCATGAACAATAAATAAATTCCCTCTATGACTTTACCAAATGCTGTAACTGCCAAGAATGAATACAAAGTGATTAAATCTCGTTTTATATTATCTATACTGCGTAGAACAAATTAAAACTCAATCTACTCCGTCTCAAAAAAACAAACGTAAATTGCAATGTTAATTCTTACAAGTAAACAAGTTGTACTCTTTACTGAATCATGGGAATTAGGTCATGGATAATTTCACCACGCGCTATTCACGTGACTTAGGGCATCGTGTTTAACCAACATTCCTAACAAGATATACATGTACTCAATAATAGCATTGGCTACTATAAAAAACATAAATTATAATACAAAGTTTATAAACCAAATGAAAACTATATTATAATTTAAAAGATGATAAATAATTCCATACTACAAGTGAAGCTCAAACTAAAGTTCATATGTTTTATAATCTCCAGACCAGATCACGCTGGATTCTAGAAGTACATCTAAGTTTTAGACTTAGGTTCTGTTGAATCCACACCAGATCTTGTTCTTATTGATTTCAAGAAACTATAAGTGGGAGAGAGAAAAAAATAAAACAACCACAAAAGAGATAGCTGAACCATTCAAAACAAAAAATAAAAAGTTTCAGATTATATAGTCAAGGGTTACAAGCTGTATAAGTGGTCCTTGGAAGAGAAAGATATACAAATGCCACGCAAGGTATGACAGAATTTTGGTAATATGAATGATCAATTACAATGCAGTCACACTGTTTTCCTTAACACCTAATCTACAATACTTATTCATGGTGGATTTAATTTCATTTATATTCATTACCAACTTAAAAAAGGAAAAAATAAAATATAAAGGAAATTAAACCCTTGATGAACATTTCTGCTTTTACAATATATTAGATCATTCTTGTTTTCCATTTGTACTGAGGTAACTCAAACCTGCTCCCTCTGACAGACAAACAAGACTACCATGCATATGCCCACCCTGTGCTGAATTTGGAGATTATTAACCAACAGGTCTCAATAACCTGGACATTTAGTCAAGGTATGCGGTCTTGAACAAAATTTAGAAACCATTATTTCTTAGTAGACTTCACATGACCTCTGACCATTTGACCCAACAGTCTATAGGCTCTTAACTACCCAAAGTGCAAGCCATCCACAAAGTTTGGTCAAACAATTCACAAAGGTTGGTCAAGATATGTGATGCTTCATAGGACTCACGGTACTAATTATATGGCACAACTGTGAACCAGTCTAGAAATGGGTGAAGATTTATTAGAGTATATACGGGTTTGGTGGTCCATAATTAGTTAATAATGAAAAGTAAAATTTTAGTATAAAATTATTTTGAGAGCTTATCCTATCTGTACCTAAAAAAAATAGACACAAGATTCTATTGATGCAATTTTAGTATTTTTATAGACTTGACTTAGGAACAATCAATAACAACAGTAGCACCTAATTCATTAGGTGCAGAATGGATAACACGTTTTATGTACATGTAGATCCAAAATATGCTGCGACTCATGTGGTTTTCTTAACACAGAAGCTTGCATCAAGGATGGGTCTATACTGATAAATATAGGTTTGATCATGAGCATTTAGAAATTAAGTTATTGAATTTTTAATATCATGATGTTTCCATAGGTTTACTATGCAAGTTGAATTAGTACTGCGAGTCCTTCAATGTTATTGTACAGAAACCATTTTTGATCCTAAAATCAATAGGTTTTTTGTTTACCCCCAAGGGCAAGCCAAATTACAAATGTTTGTCCAAGTCTGTGAAGTAGAACCAATGTTATTGTTTGGAAACCATGTTTTTTCTTTGGGTCATTCTGACCTTGACTTTTGACCTTAAAATCAATAGGCTTCTTCTTTACCCCATGTGCAAGCCATATACAAAGTTTGGTCCAAGTCTGTGATTTAGAACTAATGTTATTTCAGTCACAGTGACTATGACCTTTGATCCCAAAAATCAATAAGCCTCTTCCTTATCCTGAGTGCAAGTCATTCTCAAAGGCTGATCCAGGTATATGATGTAGAACTAATGTTATTGAGCAGAAACCATTTTCTTTTCCCTTTAAATCATGCTGACCTAGACTGTTGATCTTTTGTCCCCAAAATTGACAGGCTTCTTCCTTACCCAACGTGTAAAATCATCCCCAAGCTCTAGATGGTGGAGAAATCAAGTTATTGTGCAGAAGCAAACTTGTGCAGACGCAAACTGATAACAGATGGATGGACAACATCATAAGCAAACTGATAACAGATGGATGGACAACATCACATCATAAGCAAAGTGATAACAGATGGATGGACAACATCATAAGCAAACTGATAACAGATGGATGGATGGACAAGATCATAAGCAAGTACTCTTGGCAACATGGCAAATGAAAACAAAATCACATCTAAGCTAGTCAAGTCAAGAAGGTTTATTTCACTTGGTATAGAATACAACACCCGAATACAAAATGTTTGTGCATATCAAACAAAGATATTAACAAGTAAACAACGAAGAATGTATGCATATAATGTTAGAATACAAAAATAATTTTACATCCAAAGCATTACTCTCTCTCTCTCTCTCTCTCTCTCTCGTGCAGATATGGGTCAACTTGTATGCCAGGCATACTAAAAGTCTTTAACTCGCATAGTGTTACCCGCAGACAAAAAAAATCTACACCCTGCATTTTTTTATGAACACCCTGCTGTTCTTTCATAACGCACTGATGCCCTTGAGAGATCATATTTTTATTTTTTGTATATATCTCCTTATTTCTGTAAGATAATGGTTCTTTTAATATAATTATTGCTTATTTTGAATATATTTCTATTTAATTTAGCAAGTAAACAAATAAATCTGCAAAATGTTTAAATATTTGTCTACCTTATAGTTTGGAACAGCCACCCTGCCCTCACTGTCTGCCACCCTGCCCTTTTCCATTGGAACTCTGTCCTCTTTTGCACACTAGGGGAAACACTATTATAAGACCAACATTACTATAAATCTCTTAAGTCCTCATAGATTTATATACCAAGGAAGTTAGTGACCAATGATAAAAGTATTGCAGAGTACTAAATCTGCTGTTTCTTGCTGACTCAAAGCCCGATTATTAAAAACAAATGCATGTTAATGGATATGGAACAAGCCAAACACTGAAATTACTAGTATTTGCATTAAAAACACATAAAAAAAATATTGATATAGTATGATTTAAGGCTTTCTTTTCAAAATACTTTGTGTTGTTCACCTTTGATTGAAGGATTGATCTATACAAGAAACTGAAGATCAGGCCCTGTATTTGACCCAGGGGTCGAGGTAAACTTGAATTTTAGGAAGAAGTGACTTCTCCTTTTGAACAGAATAGGGAGAAATGAGAGTTATGTTTTCAACATTATAGTGTTCATCCATTCAAACAACAGTGGTCACTGACGAGTAATCTCAACTTTACAACTGCATTTTGAGGAAGATGATTCTAAATCAAATGTGAATCTTTTGACTTTACTATTTTGCTGAAGTTTTTAAAAGTATAAAAATTAAATTGCTTGTTCTAGTGGCAGTTGATTAACTATTTATGCCTATTTATAAGTACAGTGATGCAATCTGTGTTAAACGATATGAAACATAAAGTAAATTGGCACACAGCTATATGAAAATATGGCATGACGCATGCCATGCAGATGCATCTGTTTTTAGAAACAGGGATTTTCTTCTTATGACCACTCACTTTCTAGCTTTGTTGCAACAATACCTAGATAAGATTGAAAATTTATAGTTTTAATATTTGTGTACGTACTCGTATTAACATCTTGTCTTAGTTGGATATTTTTTCTTTGCTACTTTATCTTGAATTTTCACAAAAATAAGTGATGTAAGAAAACAACCTTGACCTAAAGTTAGAGCACTTTTCGTCCATTCCACAACATAGCATTGTCCCATACGTTTCTGACCAACACATTTTTATTTTTAAGCTAAATCTTTTATCACATAATAGTTACACTTTTCTTTCTACGAGCTGTATAATTTCCTTAATTTATGTGCCCAATGAATTATGAAAACAGACAGTCTAATGAAGACATACTTCCAAAACACAGCGATGTCCACCATTATTACCCCTTAGCAGGTTCACTTACGGCTTAAAACTGATTTTATGAAGAAAATAATGCAAGCACAACAGCAGTTAAAATTTTCAAATTGTTATTTGCATATAGATGATTTAGTTTTGAAACGAGTTGCTAAGTTTTCATCATCATAGGATAACTTATGGAATTGGGCAGTGATATCTTGCAGGGGAATAAAGTTAATGGTCAGTCAGCTATTAAAATACATGCCTGTGAATGTACAAGAGTTTGTTTTGTCGATGCAATTGATATGATCACTTGCTAAAGCAACATGCAATCCATAACTACTTGGCTGGGTTGAGGGAGCATCTCAAAAGTCATAAACTACTGTCACAGGCAAAGTCATTTTCACTTTCCTAATAGAAGAAGGCGAAGTTTGCATTTTTTCAGCGACTTAGTTGCCTGGTAGTGTGACCTTTGACCTTTTGACCTCAAATTTGATAACCTTCTTCCTTAACCTGAGTGCAGATAATAATCCACAACTATATATGTAGAACTCGTGTCATTGTGCAGAAATCATTTTTCTTCTTTCAGTCATGCTGACCTTGACTGTGCCCTTTTTCATACAATAGGGAAAACAGTATTATAAGGCAATGGTTTTGTATACCAGTGTAGTTAGTGATCAATGGTGAAAGTGTTTCAGTGCACTAAATCTACTATTTCTTGCTGACTCAAACTGATTATTAAAAATACATTTCAACTTACAAGACAATGTGTGATTATCAACCAACAGATGGTGTAGTATATATATGTGAAACTTATACAGTAACACCCATTTTCCTGGCAAATTTCATGTAAAAACTGACCTCACTGTATTAAAGAATCATTGCTTACAGTATTTTCACAAGAGGGTCAACCTATATATGGGCCAAAACACCAGGAAATTTTATGGTAAAATTTGATTCGACTTAAAAAAGTAAAACATAGAAATCAAAATTTGTCTATATTACAAGAAGGGGGTTGACTTGTATGTGGGTCACACTATCAGCGAGTATCAATGCGGGATAGAACAGTCCTTTTTCAAGAGCAATATGCCCTGACTGTGGCTTTGATGGCTTGCTGGCAAATGTTGCAGTTTTGTAGTTCTTTTGCACATACAGAAGATGCAGAAAGGTGACCACAGGGTAAAAAGACGATGCAGGCTTTCTCTTGCAGACACGTTTTACACAGAAACTGATGTCGTAATTTCTTGTTCTCTTCTTCCAACCTTTTATAATCATGAAAGTCTACAAAATAAAAATTGATAGAAATGTAATTTTTTTTTTCTACTTGTTTTTTTTTGTATCTTGTTCATATGTGTATTTATCTACCTATTTACAAAATATACATGCATGTACATGTAAGCACAAATATTTACAAAATTATATCAATGTAAATGTATGTTGTCAATCACAGTGTCATTAAAATTGTGCAAATATAGTCAATTTGCATGTTACCGATGTACACATCTTTTAGCAAATAAATGATCCTTGATAATTTATTATATAATATTTGTCGAAAAATATTTTCATGAATATAACTTCCTCACTAAATTCGCTACACTTTTGCAGTCTTAGTGACCTAAATGTTTGGATTTACTGCTTATGAAGACAGAGGGATTCAAATACATAGATACATAAATTAATAGTTGATAGTGATGCTAGGAATCCATTTTTTGCAGGATAATTCCACAAGTGATTATGATAATTTATTCAGCAAAGTAGTAGAATTTATAGACAAACACCAGCTGCCTAATTTCAAAGCTAGCATGTATTCCCCCCCCCCTAAAAAAAATTGAATCTGCCTTTATGAATACACGTGTATTCCAAAGAAAAAATATGATGTTGCCTCTATGGCATGTAATTAGTATCTATTGTATAGCTGATGGCACTGCAAATATATATATATATATATATATATATATATATATATATATATATATATATATATATATATATATATATGGGGGGGCCCAGAGGCCTGAATTATTGTAGTTAGTGTTGTTCTCTTCAAACTATTTCTATATTTTACCTGTTTTTTTCAAAATGTCTTCCTGTGCACAATCTTTTCTGAAGCCATCACCACTATTCTGCATTGAAAAGCTCTAAAAATACAGGAAATAATAATACTGCTAATCATTTAAATACTGTAAATTAAGCATATTCACATCATTGATTTCTTTCAATACAGACAATATAAATTTTCATGGCCAAATGAACTAAAATGTTGTGTTCTCAAAATTTTGAAAGCATAACTCTCATGCTTTTCTCAGTTATTCATAACCCCAAACACACATTATATGCCAAAGGGTCACCCACCCGGTATGACTAAAATATGAAAAAATGGAATACGATTGAAACACAATACACTAAAATTATGTCATTATTTAAAGCAAGTTTGCAAGTCAAAAGATATAAAATTAAGAAATATTCAGAAACAATAATAATATTTAAAAATAAAGTTGATAGATTAATTTAATTTACTAAGTTTGCAATTCCAATAGCGCATGTGGATTTCTGTTGTGTGGCAACATTCATATGGCTTAGGTTACATTATTTTTTTATTGTTAAATTGTAAGTTTTCAATTAAGTTAATAATATAAAAATAACCAATAAAACATTATCCATATTTCGAGATAAAGACCAATAGATAAAATTTACTAACTTCTTAAATCTCCATTACATATAATGATTTCCATTGCACAGCAGGTTGGTCACATTTAAGTGAAAAATTCTGTGAGTAAATTTGCATTATTATTTAAAGTAAGTATTCATTTTTTATGTTTTGATGTCAATTTATCACCAGAAATCAAATAGTGACAAAAACGTGTTATTTTACAATCTTTTTATTTCCATAGCATATTTTATTTCTACTGCATTACATTTTTCCATTGCGTATCTTAGTCATACCCCACCCATCTACCCTGCCACACACCACCTGCTCTCTGCCTTCAGCAGCTGGATTTAAATTCTGAACCATTGTGCACATTTATATACAACCCCCAAATCATATCCAAAAGTTCTGTCTTAAATAGTGTAGGAGGAGTTGTATGTATGATATTAATTTGTGCATGCTTACAAGACTGGAAATCATCTATACCTTTACTTTGAAAAGTGAGGGTAAAATAGACATGCATCAAATAAATAGATGTAATTTTTTTTTCTTCAAATAGATAGCTTTTCCACATAACATGTTTTCAAAATCAACATATTTGTACTTGTTATTTCACAGTACTGGAATTATTCTAGATGTTCAATATTTTGTATATCAATTATTATGCAAAATTAGAGTTGATCAAATTGGATACAAAGATAGAACAACTATATATTTTAATAAATATCTCAGCATAGAAGCATGAAAAGATGTGAAGATCTTTGCATGTTCCCAAGAAAAGATATAGTAGGAATATTTTATTGGCTAATTTCTTCAATTGTAATAGTTAAATATTTAAAAAATATTTACTCATGATGACTATCGATTTCAGTAGACATTTCCACTCGAATCTGTTTGAAATTATATAACTATTTAGTATGCACACTGACTTTGAAGAACATGAAAAAGTGCAACTGACATATTTAACATCATGGAAAATAATTAATGATTAATTGGAAGTGAGTGGATTATATACCGATTCAAATGGCATATGGTGAAGGTGTAGACCCACTGATTTAGTTTGATCCAGGGAGACAACAACTTATAATGGAACTCGACTGGCTCGTGCTTGCATACAACCCTACCATGTGTGTATTAAGAGAACAGGTGTGATGTGGAAAAATGGGGCTACTCCTGTCACCATAGGGGTCCACTCTACCTCTGGCACCAGAGGGGAGTTTACCTACCTGTGTAAGTATCAAGAATGGGTATGTATGTGTAAACAGTTGCAGAACTTTATCGGATTCTGTCTGACCTGTGAGATCTAGACAGACTGGTCATATTTGTCACCAAAGAGGCACTGGCATGCCCGGTTACCTTTGTGTAGGCTGTCAGTTCATCTTCTGGTATCAACAATATTAAACTATTGGGTTCCCTTGAACTGTGGCCAGATTATCCCACTATTTGTCTTTGTCTTGTTATTTCCAGTATTAATAATAGTAGTTGGATTGTACTGGGTCTGTTGTTAATACCAATTATCAGATTAATGATACTTGTATTTAATGAAAAGATAGGTATTGTACCTTTTGGAGAACACTTGGATTACCGGTACATGTTAAACATTTTGTATATTGTGAATGTTTGGTACAAAGGAGGTAACCCAGTGTACAATGTACAATATATGCCTCTACTACATATAAACTTCTGGATGATTCGGATACACTTCTAATGAATCAACAGCATGTGAAAGGCATGTACAAATTTCTCACCCAACCAACCAACCCAGGAAGAGTATAAGTTAATATTTTTCTATGCTTCTTTGAAACCTTGTTTACTGTTTGTTTCCATTTTCTAATTTCAGCTACTTTTCATACAAGGCTACATAAAGGGACAGCATACTTGAGGCTGATTCAGGGAAATTCCACACCAGCTGATCCTAGTAGATTGTGGTGTATATGCATCAGCATATGGTCATGCCATGCAGTTAGAAGCATTTAGACTTTATATTAAATGTTGACATTGCTCCATATTGATTACTTGCTGGACATTACAGTCCAAACAGTTAGCAGCATAAACATGCATCAGTTAAATTCCAAACTTTCTGTCATTACTTATGCTAATAAATAATTTGTCATGGCTTGGGGGACCCGGATGGTAAAGGGTTTACACCCACTGGATTGATTTGATCCAGGGAGATAATAATTGATCATGGAACTAAATTCAATGATTGGCTCATGCCTGTATACAACCCTACCTAGTTTGCATAGGAGTGATGTTGAAAACTGATTTACTCTTGTCACCAGAGGAGCTCACTCTACTTTTTATACCAGAGTGGTACTAGAGGGGAGTTTGTCTACCTATGTAAGAATGAATAAAGAAGGAGACATGTGTCTGGGCAGGCATGTGTGAACAGTTGCAGAACTTTATCTGATTCTGTTTGACCTGACTGTGGCCTAGGTGGACTGGGTTTCCTGAAGCCGTGTCCAGATTTTTGCACTGCATGTATTTGTGTTTGTGTTGTTATTTCAGTATTAATAGTAGTACATGGGTCTGCTGTTAAATAAGGATAACAATTTGGTATACACACAGTGGCGACGTGAGGGTTTGAGGCGCCCGGGGGAAATGTTCTTTAATGGCGTCCCTACCAAAGCGTCGGGGGGGGGGAGGCAGTTTCTTTAGTGGTGCCCCTACTTTGCCACAGAGAATAGTTTTTATGTCAGTTGCCAACTTCGACCCCTCCCCTTCAACCACCCCCATCTAAACCCTGAAACCGGGGAATTAGATTGGGGGGAGGGGGGTGGAAAAAAGAAAAAAAAAATCCTGACGGCGCCCCCCCCCCCCTCAGCTGGCGACCCCTCCTCCTTGCACCGCACTGATACACTCTGACTGTCAAGATCACAAAAAGTGCAACTGACATATTCTATCATGGAAAATAACTGATGACAAGAGTGTCTGTTGAAACAAGATATTTATCACACGTCACAGCAAATACATGTACCTAAATAGACAAAAACATTAAATAATACTTCTGTATACAACCATTATTTTGGTGTCTTTGTAATGTTGATATCTATTCTGTATCTACTATATCCCATTCTACAAACCTTATCTGCATATCCATCTCCAAGACTCAAGCCACCTATCTTGTGTAAAAGGACATGTGTACATGACTGGGAACACTTTTCATGCTCTGCCCAGGTCTCATCCCCAGGTTCCCATGTATCCATTTCTACACCACAGTAGTAACATGTCACACAGTCCCCATTTCCTACAGTAGAGTAAAAACGACATTATAACTCACCATCTGTACCAAGAAAATTACTTTCTTGCATATGTGATTCATTATATCCCTTTATCAGCATGTTAGTGTACTTTGTTCTAATCATAAATGTATTGTTTCCATGTTCACACTGTATTTTTATTGCATTGTGTTATAACCTCAGTTAAAAGACTGAAAGATGCTCAGAGATATGGATGGTAAGATGCATGATATCCATGCAAAGATCTATATATCAGTTGATGGGTGGAGCAAATGATGGATGGAATAAGGGATAGAGGGATGGATGGAAAGATAGATCAAGTAATGGATCTTGGATAGATAGATGCATTGGTTGTTAAATGGATGGAGATATGAATGAATAGATAAAACAGATTGACGGATAAATAAATAAAGCAAGTTTTCTACCTTCTGACTGTATCATGGTTCTGTGTACAGTAATATGTAACACCCTAGTCGTTTTCTGGAATACAAGCATTTTTGTCAAAATGCCTAGGCGATGAATGGATGGATGAAAACATGGTATGTAAACAATTTTTCCACCTTGATACAGTCCCAAAGCAGTTGCATTCAACATAGTCCACATTTCTGGAGTATGTGCAAGGGAAAACCTTTGATATGAGGTGAGACGCGATGGGTGCAGGATGATTTGGACCATGTCTGATTCGGATCATATTATGGGCTGATTCGGACAATGCGAAATATTATTAAGTTTCATCTTAGCTGTAAATGTGACATTTACAATTGTTTCAAATATGATAATTCTCATTATTTCCCAACAATGTTGAGCAGTTCAAAACTACATTTAAGGAAACAAAACCCCGATTTTATGCTCATATCTAGTTTGTTCTGTTTTCGGCTAGTTCGAACTGACATGGTGGAATGACCAGCAGATCTTTACGTAAGAACTGTGAAGATTTATGAGCTGAAAATCAACTATGTACATTCTCTTTCTATGTTTGCAAAAACAGGAATAACTACTAAAATAAAACAAGTATGTTTGTTCCATTATTTTTCTTTATTATATAATAATTTTACATGGTCCGAATCAGCTTGACATTTGGTCGGAATCAGCCGGTAATTTGTTCCGAATCAGCCATGATCCAAATCAGCCAGCATTGAGATGCAATATGTACAATGTCTAGAGTGCACGACGACTCGACAAATCACAGACTGTTCACCAGTCCACAAAAATTTGTTTTCTTTCTTTTTTTAATTAGCAGACATAATGGCTTTATATATTTTTCTATTTTGGGCCATGAACAATAATATCGTGGTACGTATGTCCTTCCCAATTCCCTAAAACAAACTGACAAACAAGCAAAACATGATATCCATTTTCGACAGCTCTTGAATTACGCCAACTACATAGCCCCTCGTTCCTTGATACTCACTTGTAATGAACCATTTCATATTCAAGTTATGCAATACTGCTCTAAATCTAGTTAGTAATGACGTACTTCGTCCTCTGATAACCTGATTGCATATTAGGCGAGCGCGATCCTGGCCATGTAGAGTGGTAGCGTGGGAAGATGGTCTGGCATTCCTTAAAGGTGTGATAGTAAGTCAAACTTTGTATATACATAAAAAGTCGAATGTCTGAGCTAAACATTGGTACCAAATTTATTACGCTACACAAAAGTGTAGGTTGAAATAGTAGCGAATACGGCAGAGAAGTGTCCTCCCGTGTTATTATTAAATGTATAGTACATGTGTATAGGTAAATTGTTAGCAACCTGTGCTCCCATCCAAGTAGATCAACAAGTTGTTCTCACACCCCTTTTTTTTTTTTACTGGTGGGCGCACATAGTAAAAAAAAAAGAAAAAAAAGAGGAGAACAACTTGTTGGTCTACCATCTAAGCAGCAGTAGGCTTTCAATGGCCGTACCTTTTATTCTGCATAGCGACGGGCCTGCTATTCAATATATTCCTTCCACTTAGATGACAGACACTTTCAACCACTACTGATGTTTGACTTAATTTCTTGGTTTCACAAGCAAGTTCAAGGAAACTGCCGATCAACACTGAAATATTTATGCACACATTATTGATGCTGCTGCAGGAACTCTCTCTCTGTCTCTCTCTCTCCATAAAATTTAGGTACAGACAGAAGGATAGTAGGCGCAGGCCCAGGATTTGTTCTACAAGAGTTCAGTTTTGAAAAGTGGATATTTTGTTTTGCTTAAAATGGTCATCTTTCTATGTTTATCAGTAAAACTTGAAGTATTTTGACCGGAAGGGGGTGGGGCGGCTTACTTAAATCCTCCGAGCACTCCGCACACACGCCCCCCCCCCGGCCTAATCTGCCAGTAGATAGCTGTAGTTAGCAGTTTTATTTATCAAATAGAGAAAGTGTTGTTATAACTATAGTTGTTATGTTTGAAAGAATGCAGATTGGATGAAATTTTATGGAAGGAAGAAAGAAAACATGAGTAAAGAGGAAAAGAGAGATCCCAGATAAAATTGACCAGGGGGATATGAGATACACTACTATCTATAACACTTACATAATGACAAAGATTGAAATAACAATAACCTTGGTACACGGGGATACGAGATACACTACTACTATGAGACTAACATAATGTCAAAGACTGAAAAAACACTAACCTTGGTAGACAAATCCTGCCTCTGCTAGTTCTCTGGGCTGCAGATGACTGTCCTTTGGCCACTTATCAAAGGTTTGTAATCTGCTATCAACTGTGTAGAACTGGGGAAACTTCGCTCCAATCCTTCTGTTAGACAGTTCCGCCATTGGAAATCGGGCTGATTTATAACAATTGTGACCTACAAGACATGTAGCGTGCCGATTTAAGATACTCACGAATAATACGAAGAGCTGTAAATTTCAGCTGAAATTAAGTACCTCACAATATTATAAACGAAAAATATGTCGATAAAATAAAAGAGCACAGTATATCAGTGGTCAGAGCACAATGAAGATCAAGCATTGCTACTACAAACTTTCGTTTCTTCTTAGCTTAGTCTAAAAATAGAGTCATTAGGGTTTTCCCCTGATTAAAATTACATCTCGACATTTCTAACTGGAGATCTGATAGGACTCTGTACATATACATATATTCCCAATCTATTTTTAGATAATTTTCCCCTCTATTTTTGGTGGCGATCCTTGGCTTAGATTTAGATATTCTTAGTATTGATGTAAACGAAATCGTATATTTTTTACAATATGATCATTATGGTGTGATTGTCTTTGTGTATTTTGGCGAAAGTGCACAGTTGTTATCTGGCATTCAATGCGTGACCGCAGTGAAATCTGTGACCAATGACACGTTGTTATGTTTACAGGCCGGTTAACCCTGACATGAATTTCAGCGCGTGCAGCGGTATTCTCAAAATACCCCCACTCCCTTGTTACTTGTAATAAGTTTATCAACATTTATAAGTCAATAGTTTAAGATATCTTTCCAAATAATCAAACTGCAAGCAAATTACATTTCGTTTAATACATACATTTTTTATCATGTTCTTGAGATGGTCTTAAAAACATAGACAACCAGGCTAGTACATTTCAACTAAATCACAGAAAGTTGTATTTCATTCAATATCGATCACTTGGTGTCAGATTACTTGTATGTAAACATTAAAAACGTCTTTTTCACACAAAATATCTTAGTCGACGAAGGCCATGATCTTTCTTTTCTTTTCTGTCTTTCTTGTTTATCAAAACTGATGTAAAATTTTTTTGGTCGTCAAGCCGTTCCTTTGCGTATGTCGGGGTCTGAGCGACAGTACTGCTTCCCGGCTTCAACTGAAATAAAATACCCTAGATATAGTGTATTTAAATACTGTTATACGGTCGTATTAAGAAAGATAAAAATTTAAGAAGGGTATCAAAATACGCGCAATTGAAAGACCTTTTCGTGGGTGGTTCTCGATTGGAAATATCTCTATTTTTAATGAAAATATTGTCATAAATATCATCGCATATTGGGTCAAAAGCGTCAAGCCCAGATCAGACATTTTTATTTGAGGTCATATCAGGTCGAGGGGGGCATCAAATGACGCGGAATTTAATTACCTATCTAATGGTGCAAATATTTTTTTAGTCTCCCTTAAACTTTTTGAGTTAAGCGCAAAAAACAGAGTTTTCAGACATTTTTCGAAAAAGTCAGATCTTTTCACATCCGGACAATTTTCCACATTTATTGACATAAAAAATCGGTATATATATAAAAAAAAGCGCATTTTGATGCTCTGTCCGTTGGTCGGTTCAGATCGAAAATATATATATATATATATTTGGTAAAACTATCGTATTTTGAAAATTGAGAAAAATCGTGGTTTTTGATTTTTTTTTGCCGTCAAGCATGCTTTGCGTATGTCGGGGGGTGCCCGACATTACTGCTTCCCGGCTTTCCGTGAAATAAAATACCCTAAATATAGTGTATTTAAATACTGTAATACGGGCGTACTAAGAAAGATAAAAATTAAAGTAGGGTAACAGAATACGCGCAATTGAAAGATCTTTTTTTGGGTTGGTTTCCGATTGGAAATATCTCTATTTTTAATGAAAATATTGTCATAAATATCATCGCGTATTGGTCAAAAGCGTCAAGCCCAGAGTCAGATGTTTTCAGATTTATTCAAATATGCACAGCAAGCAAATTTGAAAAGATATTACGTATTAGTAGGTACCATAATACACGCAATTGAGATACCTTTCCAACGGTGGGGTCGAATTAAAAATATCTCTATATTTAGTGAAATTATTATCCCAAATTTCGGCTCGATTTCTGTCAACATTTTTAGGCCGATTGTCGGGTTTAGTAACATAGGTTCCACGGGTGTATTTGAATAGATATAACATGTTATTTGATATTAGTATACGCACAATTGAAAGACCTTCACGGGGGTGGGTTCAAATTAAAATTATCGCTATATTTAGTGGAAATATTATCCAAAATTTCGACGCGATTTTGGTCAGCATTTTCAGGCCGATTGTAGGGTTTCGTAACATAGGTCCCACGTGTATATTTGAATAGATATAACATGTTATTTGATATTGGTATACGTGAAATTGCAAGGCCTTCAAGGGGGTGGGTTCAAATTAAAAATATCTATGTATTACGTGAAAATATCAACTTAAATATCGACGCGATTTTGGTCAGTTTTGGGAAGCAAAATACGGGTTTAGTCAGACAGATCCCACCAGCGCATTTAAATAACTACCATGTGGTAGTTGGTATTAATATACGCGTAATTGAACGACCTACACTGGGGTGGGTTGCAATTAAATATACATATATATTTGGCGAAAATATTGAAAAAAATATCCGCGCGATTTTGGTCAAAATCGTGGTTTTTGCCGTCAAGCATGCTTTGCGTATGTCGGGGGGTGCCGACATTACTGCTTCCCGGCTTCACCTGAAATAAAATACCCTAGATATAGTGTATTTAAATACTGTTATACGGGCGTATTAAGAAAGATAAAAATTTAAGTAGGGTATCAGAATACGCGCAATTGAAATATCTTTTCGTGGGTGGTTTCCGATTGGAAATATCTCTATTTTTAATATAACTCGGATATTATTATTATAACCGTACTGATTTTTGACTTAAACAAAAAAGTATTTAAATAGATACGATGTGCTAGTTGATATTATTATACGCGCAATTGAGACACCTACACCAGGGTGTGTTGGATTCAAAAATATATACATATTTAGTGAAAATATTGACAAAAAATACAGTGGCGATTTTTTTCATATATGTGAAGCCCGCTGTTGGGCTTAGTCAGATAGTCCTCATAGGAGTATTTCAATAGATACGATGTGTTAGTTGGTGTCATTATACGCGCAATGTAAAGACCTTCCCGTGGGTGGGTTGCGATATTAAATCTAAATACATTTAGTGACAATATTGTCAAAAAAGCAGTGAAAGAATTGCTCCGCTCTATGAATGTCGGAAATGTCGGGAAAAGTCGACATTTCCGAGATTGCGTGAAGCCCTGTTCCTTGTGACTATTATAGTAAGGGGTTCTTTCAAGCGATTGAATGATACGTAGGTAATATTACTATTTCAATAATATCATAGCAGTGCAGGTTTTGGACTTAGAATATTTTCAAGCGATGACATGATAAATACCTAATATTACTATAATAGCCGTGCAGGTTTTGGACTTTGAAAATTTTCAAGCGATTGAAAGATATGTAAGTAATATTACCATTTCAATAATATCATAGCCGTGGAGGTTTTTGTCTTAGAATATTTTCAAGCGATGACATGATAGATATCTAATGTTACTAGTATATCCGTGCTGATTTTGGACTTAGAAAATTTCCAAGCGAGTCAATGATATCTAGGTAATATAACTCGGATATTAGTATTATAACCGTGCTGATTTTTGACTTAAACAAAAAAGTATTTAAATAGATACGATGTGCTAGTTGGTATTATCATACGCGCAATTGAGACACCTACATCAGGGTGTGTTGGATTCAAAAATATATACATATTTAGTGAAACTATTGACAAAAAATACAGTGGCGATTTTGGTTATATGTGAAGCCCGCTGTCGGCCTTAGTCAGATAGTCCTCATAGGAGTACTTAAATAGATAGGATGTGTTAGTTGGTATCATTATACCGCAATTACAAGACCTTCCCGTGGGTGGGTTGCGATATTAAATCTAAATACATTTAGTGACAATATTGTCAAAAAAGCAGTGAAAGAATTGCTCCGCTATATGAATCTCGGAAATGTCGGGAAAAGTCGACATTTCCGAGATTGTGTGAAGCCCGGTTCCTTGTGACTATTATAGTAGTATGTTATAGTATTATAGCCGTTCTAGTTTTGGACTTATAACATTTTCAAGCGATTCAATGATAAGTAGCTAATATTAGTAATATAATATTGTTATAGCCTTCCGACTTATACAATTTTTCAAGTCCAAAACATGGACAGCTATAGGGTTAGGGTTATATATATATATATATATATATATATATATATATATATATATATATATATATATATATATATGTATGTATATATATATATGTATATATATATATGTGATCGTATATTTTCATCATTCGTTGCGAGCAATTTTACATTATGTATAATTTCGTATATTTTCATCATTCGTTGCGAGCAATTTTATATTATGGGCTTTTCACAATATATTCATATAGACGTAGAGCTTGAGAAACAAAATCCGAAGCCGAAAATATCAGTCAGACATACTATAATATCGTATATTTTCATCATTTTCCGTTTCGAGCAAATAAGGGGGCTTAGAATTGTCCATATGTCACTACTAGGGGGCTTAGAATTGTCCATATAGCACCTACTATTCATTGTCCAGCGTGCCTGGACAATCGGTATGTCCGGGGAACACGGACATACGGTTTAACATTGATGTATAGTAAACACGGACATCACTTAACATGGATGTATAGTAACCCTGGACAAACCATGTACGGGTTACCTGGACAAAAATTTCTAGAGACAACCCTCAGGAGGTCTGTCAGAACAGAAGAGTCAAGCCTCAAAACGTCTGGCAGATTTTTTTTGTGTACGTGATCTTGGCAGCGGTTGCTTCAGCAATATTGCTACAATAAAAGGAAGCCAAATAATGCCTTTGTAAAACCTAACTCTATCGGAGATGGAAAAAAGCATATTTTTTTAACAGCAGTCAGAAGTGTTGTATAACATTTAAAAAAAACAAAACACATGCCCCTTAAAAAAAACAAAACACATGCCTAACATTTTCTCACCATATGAGTTTGCTCTAAAAAAGACTATTCTTGGTACTTTATCGTGTGACAACTTTCAATTAACTTTTTTTTGCAACAAAGATGTTTTAAAAAATGTTTGATGTATTTGGAGTCATGCATTTCTGTTAACATAGTTTTTTAAAAATCATCTGGGACATGATGCATGATGCTACAATCATGATGCTCATGGTGTACATTATTGTGTAGTTGAAATAGGGAGAACTGATCACCTGACGGAATGGTGTATTGTGTAGCTCAGACAGGGAGAACTGAGCACCTGACGGAATAGTGTATTGTGTAGCTCAGACAGGGAGAATTGATCACCTGACGGAACGGTGTATTGTGTAGCTGTGACAGGGATAACTGAGCATCTGAGAGTACCGTGTATTGTGTAGCTGAGACAGGGAGAACTGAGCACCTGAGAGGACGGTGTATTGTGTAGCTGAGACAGGGAGAACTGAGCACCTGAATGTACCGTGTATTCTGTAGCTGAGACAAGGAGAACTGGACACCTGAGAGTACAATGTATTGTGTAGCTGAGACAGGGGGAAATGAGCACCTGAGAGTACCGTGTATTGTGTAGCTGAGACAGGGAGAACTGAGCATCTGAGAGGACAGTGTATTGTGTAGCTGAGACAGGGAAAACTGGGCACCTGAGAGTACCGTGTATTGTGTAGCTGAGACAGGGAGAACTGAGCATCTGAGAGGACGGTGTATTTGGAATAGAGATATGTACGTGTAAGACAGTTTTGCATAAAAAGATTCCTATCAGTTGATTAGAAATAAAAGGGGACATACTAGTGACTCTTGGAAAAGTAAAGTTGTTTAATGGAGAGCGCTCCGTTCAAAATGACTTTTTTGGTATCTCCCAGTAAGACTGAAAGGATTCCATTTTAGACTCGTTTCTGCAACGTGTTAAGTTTGTACTGAAAAAAGATTGTTTTCCAGTAAGTCAAAAACTTTCATGAAATCTACCGACACAGTTCATACCAGCTTTACTTAATCTAGGGCTTTTAGTCACTTATCTATAGCTGAAACTGAAAAGCGGTCTGGCATGAGTGAATTGACCTGCACTCTGATCGATTGTTATAGAAAAGGCTGTTAAATCACAAAATAGTAAATAAGAGAGTCATGTAGATCACATGCTATTAATTTGGAAAGAGAAAGTAGAATTGAAATAGGTCTCAAATTGTTAGCATTCATTGGTCCATTTGTTATCAATTTGAGTAACCTCAGCTAACTTCCACGTGTTGGGAAACTGCCTAAGTTGAATACAAAGATTTATTAAATATGTAATCTGAAATTAATGGAACAGTGGCCTTCAAGAGGCTTTGACAAAAAAAAAAAAGAGTTCAGAGATGAATTTGGAAGCTATAGACACCTTTATTTCTGGAATTTCAAAGACTCTCTCTAGGATTGGAGGCGGGTGTAGTTTATTTACACTCTATTCCCCAAATGTATAATATGGTAGACTCCTTAAATTTGGCAGAAATAATGGACAAAGCCATGTTTTGTGCAGCTTTTGGAATAATGGACAAAGCCATGTTTTATGCAGCCTTTGGAATAATGGACAAAGTCATGTTTTATGCAGCCTTTTGCAATGCGACGGGGTCTCAAAATGGTAAATAATTTAGTCTACCAAACAATTCATAAGATGATGTGAATATGTTAGTTTTTAGAAGTCTTTGGGCAGCTCGTGTTTGCAACTTAGTAATTTTCTCAGTTTTAGAGTACCGCAATTACCTCTAAGGGTGCAATGATAATCTATAAATGACTGGCTATAGGTTCCGTAATATAGTTGAAGTACATGTTCAGAAATGTAATTAGAAAGACTTTTAATTAGTGCAATTCATTCACTCAGTAAGAGATGCATATGATTAATTTGGGTTTCCCAAAGAAGATTATTATGAATAAAAATGTATAACAATGTTTGAAATATTACAGAGGAGAGTACAATGCCATAGACCTTAAGTTTGAGTACGGTATTTGTCAACAGTTCCTGAGTAGAACCGATTGACATATGAGTACTTTTTGCTAGTTGTATGTGCAGTTTATTTTGAATATACAACATTTGAACAGATATAATTTCGGCCTGAAGATAATAATTGATTGCGATAGACGTATATTGTTTATAAAGATTAGAAAAAGAAAAGGTACTAAAAAAGAGGATTGTAAGACAGCACATTTCACTGGTTCTCATAATGACGAATTATTTCCGAAACTAACACTCTAAGTCACCGTTTGCTAGGTAAGATTGGAACCAAGAGTGTGTTATATTTGAAAATTTGAACCAAGAGTGTATTATATTTGAAAATTTATAATATGCCATTTTCTTCAAAAAGATTTCATGATAAACAGTGCTGATATTTTCACTGAAATCTGTAAGGACTACCCCGGTATTTTAATATCAGAGAGCCATTCATTTCGTAGCTTAGTCCATGCTGTTTGGCAAGAGTTATTATGCCTATATCCCGATTGTGGGCGATGTTTAAGATTGTATTTATTGAGAAATAAGTGCGTAGCAATAGAAATAAGTGCGTAGCAATATAAATATGTGCTTAGCATTATGTTTCTCGACTATTTTTTAAATGCAGGACGGGTAGAAATCCATAAATTTATGTGTCATTGTTGGGTCCACCTTTATGTATACAAAACTTACGACTTTCTTCAAGACATCAAGGTAGATCAGTGAGAGAGGAGCTATAATATATGCAGAAAGCTTAAATGTTTTGACACTAATCGCTGCTAGTCCGGTAGCTTTATTCGTGTTAAATCTAAAAAATAATGTTCAATACTTCATAAATAGATAATATAGGTATTACAAATTCAAGTATCTGAAAGTACTCGTTGTATTACAAATTTAAATATCTGAAAGTACTCGTTGTACTACAAATTCAAGTATCTGAAGGTACTCGTTGTATTACAAATTCAAGTATATGAAGGTACTCGTTGTACTACAAATTCAAGTATCTGAAGGTACTCGTTGTATTACAAATTCAAGTATCTGAAAGTACTCGTTGTATTACAAATTCAAGTATCTGAAGGTACTCGTTGTATTACAAATTCAAGTATATGAAGGTACTCGTTGTATTACAAATTCAAGTATCTGAAAGTACTCGTTGTATTACAAATTCAAGTATCTGAAGGTACTCGTTGTAATACAAATTCAAGTATCTGAAAGTACTCGTTGTATTACAAATTCAAGTATCTGAAAGTACTCTTTGTATTACAAATTCAAGTATCTGAAGGTACTCGTTGTACTACAAATTCAAGTATCTGAAAGTACTCGTTGTCTTACAAATTCAAGTATCTGAAAGTACTCGTTGTATTACAAATTCCAGTATCTGAAAGTACTCGTTGTATTACAAATTCAAGTATCTGAAGGTACTCGTTGTACTACAAATCAGACAAAGAGGAAAAGTGATGTCTGGATGAGGATAACTATTTCTCTCAGGCGATATCTGAGAGACGAAAAATGTATTTATCTTATTTGCAATTTCGTGTTCGTTATGTACAGTAATTTCATAAGGAATAAAGTAAGAATCTGATGCCTTAATATTCTTGAAATACTTGCAAATGAGTTTGTTGTCCTTTTTATCTAATATTTAATTTAATAGTTTAAAAAATTCTTACTTTACCTGATGAGACATGTTGTCTTATTTGGCCAGTTTTTATAATTCTACCATTCTTTCTTCTTTGCTCTTTATTGGAGCATGTTTCCTAGGTAGGGATTAAAGCCTGTCAGACGGACCATTTAATACATTGTCCGAATCAAGCGACAAAATAGATGCTTTCTCAAAGGCTGAATATAGTTCAGAAACGAACAAATCGTAGTCAAAATGATTGAAAGAATTGTATATAATAATTTTAAAGTAATGTTGTTTTTTATCGTTCAATGAACTGATTTTCCGACACTCGGTTAACCTTTTTGGTTTATTAACAAGTCGGGTAAGATTATATAAGAAATATAATCATGTACAAGAACTTTTTATTATTGTAATTGAAAATATCTAGTTTTTAATTCGGCCATTTTATATCATCCAATATTAGATGAGGAGAGAGTGACAATTTTAATCTCAGTATCATTAATGTTAATCCATTTAACAGGTTAGTTATGGGGATGGTAGACTGAGCAAAAAAAAAAAAAAAGTAAGAAAGGGACTGAATTTTAATATGGAGGGGAAAACCTCAAGCTAAATAGACTCAATGTACTCTGTCTTTTCTCTCCTAACTGTAAACTTCAATAGAATTATCTAAGAAAGTTTCGTATTTGCTGAACATATCGATGATCTTAAAAGTGGCAACAGCTGATTTAAGTTCATTTGTGTTTGACATAACAACAGCTGATTTAAGTTCATTAGTATTTGAAATGGCAACAGCTGATTTAAGTTCATTAGTGTTTGACATGGCAACAGCTGATTTAAATTCATCAGTTTTAGACGTGGCAACAGCTGGTTTAAGTGCATCAATGTTAGACATGGCAACAGCTGATTTAAGTTCATTAGTGTTATACGTGTCAACAGCTGGTTTAAGTTCATCAATGTTATACGTGGCAACAGCTGATTTAAGTTCATCAATGTTAGACATGGCAACAGGTGATTTAAGTTCATCAATGTTAGACATGGCAACAGGTTATTTAAGTTAATTAGTGTTAGACGTGGCAACAGCTGATTTAAGTTCATCAATGTTAGATATGGCAACAGGTGATTGAAGCTAATTAGTGTTAGACGTGGCAACAGCTGATTTAAGTTCATCAATATTAGACATGGCAACAGGTGATTTAAGTTCATCAATGTTAGACATGGCAACAGCTGATTTAAGTTCATCAATGTTAGACATGGCAACAGGTGATTTAAGTTCATCAATGTTAGACATGGCAACAGGTGATTGAAGTTAATTAGTGTTAGACGTGGCAACAGCTGATTTAAGTTCATTGGTGTTAGATATGGCAACAGCTGATTTAAGTTCATCATTGTTAGACGTGGTAACAGCTGATTTAAGTTCATTAATTAGTAAACATTGTCCAGTACTAGGATTCACAATATATAAATCCCAATCTCGTATCTAAAAACGAAAAGGAAAGGCGCTGACTATAGCATTATCTGCTACAATATCTAATTTTATTACACTGACTATAGCATTATCTGTTACAATATATAATTTATTACACTGACTACAGCATTATCTGTTACAATATATAATTTGATTACACTGACTATAGCATTATCTGCTACAATATCTAATTTTATTACTCAAGAGGGAATATTGGGTCACAATGCAGAGATATGTTTTAAATACAAAGAATTATGTTTTGGAGGGTTAGTAGAGGATGCAACATAGATGAAACATTCTTTTAGAAAAAGTTCATAATTAGGTGCCCCCTCACATAGAAATAAGTATTCATATTTTCTGAAGAAAAAAGAAGAAAACAACACTAAAAAAATATCTAAATCAAATGCCCATCCTTTTGTATTAAAAAAAAAAAAAAGAAAAAAAAGAAAACAAAAAAAAGATGTCTGTAATAAATACGATTTCAAAATATCTGTATGTAATTGTATGTTGGGATTTATTTTATTCTGTATGACTTCAGTCACTAGTAACATACACTGTTTAGTTTCGTTTTATGAGGTTCATTTTAGTGCAAATTTAAATTAGGGACATTTTTTCCGGTTTTCAGAGTAGAGTGGATTAGGTTTACTGAGTTTAAATTCATCGAAATTTAAGAGAAAAAATTCTGGACCAGGGGATTTCGGATTACTGAGGTTTCGGTATAGAGAGGTTTCAATATACACATATTGATTGAAATTCATGACAACTATTCAACGTGATATATTTATAACAATTCATGACTACTTTTTAGATACACTGTCCATCTACATATCAAGGTGATTTTATATAGATAACAAAAGAGATGACTCTACATGGCATGACTCCAATATCATGGTTCTGTCTTTGAATTTTAAGTTTATCAAATGCATGCAAGATAAGAAGGGAATGCGTGGGATACAGGTGGAGTCTTCTAACCTTAAAAACTTCGTCAATGCTGACGTTATACATGTATGACTCCGCGTCAGGTAGGGTCACTGTTTCATTCAGGATGGTCATCTTCACGACTGGCAATATGTGAGAGAAAAAAAGTCTTGTAAAAATTGGCAAATAAATCTGATTTATAATGTTGCGTTTAGGATCCAGATCTTCTTCTAAAAGCCTAAAAATGCGTGTTAGCATTGGTATGTTTGGTCTTCCTTTGCTGATCATAAAATTAAAATGTTATGGATATCACAAAATAAAGCTAAAAGTGTTCAAGCTCTTTCGAGTTAAGTATAAATACCAACTATGACGTGAATTTTTGCAATGTTTAATTTTTTCAACTTTAATAGTTTTGCCTTCATGTTTTGCAGGTACATCAATCACAACTAGTCGTTCTCACATCACTGATCTAGGCCGTTATTTCTGGTGGGTGAAAACAGATGGTTTACTCTGGTCATACTCTTTATCTTATCTTAAAATTCTATGATTTCTTTATCACATAATTTCTTAGAATTAATTTAGGAAAATGTGGGAATAAATTTTAGCGTGTAAATATAAAAAAATATTTAGTTATAAAACGAAAATGGCAGGCTAGAAGGATTTTTCTCACTATCAGATTCAAAACTTAAACAGATAAAAACAGAGCCAATCACATACTGGAATGAATCAGATAGAGCTTTTTGATTGGTTGAACGCTAGCGACGACGTCATACTAAGCTCGCGGAGACATAAATAAACAAACCTTCCACGGCCCACAACCACTCCACTTACGAATAATTTGAATTGCTTGCACTTATACGTCGTGAACATACTATAGCATACACAGTAATAAAGGTTACTTATGAGTAATGTGTTCAAGATGACTGAATACCCGAGCACGTGAAAGTTGTACATCGAGGTGGCGTCAGCGCTAATGTGCACACTGCACATGTAGGGAAGTTCTTCCATGTTGAACCCCAAGGACGAAGGTAGTATCCTACTTACACGTCTGGCTTTACATAAATAATTGCAATTCTTCTTTTTTGTTATGTTTTTTTTTTATATGCAGAAAGCAGAAATTTAATTAGTATACTTAATGAAGCTTTATAGCATGTTTTAACATTAAAGAGACGATCCCATTAAGGAGCTCTTCCCATTAAGGTGAATCAATGTCAATTGTGATGATATACATATCATTCGGAACAACTCTGCTGTCTCTGCGAAACAGAAACAAACCTATGATGTATGTCGGCATAGTAATTTGCAGAAAAATCATACATTTTGTTCGCAAGAAATTTATTCGCAAGAAAAGAAACCGCAAGCTATTTGGACTACCTCAGCTATTTCTACGACTGAATTGACCGTGCCATTGACTGAGAAGTTGCGAATGAAAAAATAGTTCCATGCATTCTCAATTTCTCCGTCAATCCTTGTTTCGTAAATAGCCGAGGTGGTCCGAATGGCACCGAATGGTAGCTATCGGCATACATTCGAGGTATGGTCCGTAAGATCGATCGAGAAGTTTCGAATGTATGCATAGTTGATCATTTGATAAATTAGATAAATTGTCGACAAATCGCGACGGCTCCCAGCCAAGTCTCTTAAGTGTCGTCACGCTTAAAATAAATTGCAAGCGGCATGCCTAGTTGGCTATGAAGCCCAGTAAAATACAGCAGTTATTCCAGTATGCTGTTGACGTAGTCAGTTAACTATTACTATATTTAGTGCATATCAGCATACTCAGCTGTCAGATTATTACTCAGCTGTCAGATTAATCAGTGATTTTGTAGGGTTTTCAGTATTTGAGTGGCAACATGACTTACGGTCATCGGCATCACAGAATTATCCCTCCTCCGTTCGAGTTTCACAAGACCATGCCTTTACTGGCTGATAAGGAAGCTGATTGCGATAGCGCCGATGACTTCGTTTTTCAAGAGCATGGTCGGGTCGATGAGTGGAGAGGGCAAATTAGATAATTTTTTTCTTCTGGAATACAATAATAACGTTCAACATATTTACACATGCAAACTATTTATTTTTGGTTGATCCGAAAACTTCAATTTCCTTTTGTTTCAAATCAGAAGGAAAACAAAAGTCCATTAACATAGACAACTTACGAAATCTTCGTGTCTCTGATCAAAGAGAGCAAGAAACAACAGTCTCACAGAGTAATAATGAGCATCCAATAATATATTTCACGATAAGATTATAAAAATAAAAAAAGAACTCAGAAACACAAAATTCCTACCTTTTTTCATTACCATCATTTTCAGGGCAGCCAATCACGTCTGCGCCCCAGGAGCGGAAATCTCCTGTATGCTGGTATCTAGGGACGTGTCTTGCATATTCAAGTGAGAAATAATTTTCCACTGGATTGCACAACATCACGTGATATGTGATATTTCTTCATGGCTATTCTTCATATCACATAGCCATGACGTCATTTACTTTAAGTAATGTTATAATGTTAAGTTATTAGCGTTATGCAGTTGAAATGGAATTTGTACAAGTCTAAAGCAAATTAAATTGCATTTTTTTCCCTCTAAATCGTGTAACAAAACAGTTATAGACATTTGTTTCTCTAAGTCATGCAACAAAACAATTACAGACTTTTGTTGATTTAAATCATGCAACAAAACAATTACAGACTTTTGTTTTTTTTAAATCATGTAACAAAACAATTACAGACCTTTGTTTGTTTTTTTAATCATGTAATAAAACAATTACAGACTTTTGTTTTTTAAATCATGTAACAAAACAATTACAGACTTTTGTTTTTTTTAAATCATGCAACAAAACAATTACAGACCTTTGTTTTTTTAAATCATGTAACAATTACAGACTTTTGTTTTTTTAAATCATGTAACAAAACAATTACAGACCTTTGTTTTGTTAAATCATGTAACAAAACAATTACAGACCTTTCTTTCTCTAAGTCATGCAACAAAACAATTACAGACCTTTCTTTCTCTAAATCATGTAACAAAACAATTACAGACATTTGTTTCGATGAACATGAAGTTTTATGTACCATTAACCCTATTAATATAGAACTCCGCTTTGTGTCGGTCAGTGTGAAGTTTAATGATTAAAAAAAATATGTTCATCTCAACAAAGGTCTATAATTTCATGATATCGGGTTTATTACTTCATATGGGTTTATTACCTTATATGGAAATCTTACTATAATTTCATGATATCGGGTTTATTACTTCATATGGTAATCTGACGATAATTTCATAATATCGGGTTTATTACTTCATATGAAAATCTGACTATAATTTCATTATATCGGGTTATTACTTCATATGGAAATCTGACTATAATTTCATGATATCGGGTTATTACTTCATATGGAAATCTGACTATAATTTCATGATATCGGGTTTATTACTTCATATGGAAATCTGACTATAATTTCATGATATCGGGTTTATTACTTCATATGGAAATCTGACTATAATTTAAACCGGGCAGGGGGTGGGTGGGGTGGGGGAGGAAATATTACAGATCTCACACTAATAGAGATTCTGAACAGTTGCATGACATGGCTATATTTTTGCGTAACAATTAACACAATCAGTATCTAATCTTCTGTCTAGTTAAATAATAGTTAAATGAACAAACAGTTTAGTGTGACACATAGTTAGGCCCCCCCCCCACACACACACACACACGTTCTCGACATGCACATATTCGACTTGCCCTTGAAGCGATCTAGGTTTGACCTTGGAATATTTGCTATTGCTAAATATTCAAATGTACAGATGCACTTTAAGTTAAAATGCTACATTTCACATTTTACATGTAAGTAACACAGAACAAATGAACCTATAGATCCATTAACTTTCCACTGCCAGGAAAAATAAACTAGTTTCTAACGTTGTAGTGAAAATAATAATAATAATAATAATAATATTAATAATTATTATTATTATTATTATTATTATTATTATTATTATTATTATTTTAATGGTAAATTATATGTTTTCAGTGCTATCAAATAAATGATATCTATAAATTCTTCCCGCCTTTTCATTTGCGGCTTAACAATTACTTTATTTCCATGGAATTCCCTAGTTGTAGATTGATTACGCTACCTCCCTTTCTCTCAAGGGATGGCCTCCTCATAGTAGGTATTTTGCTATACAGTATATTGCTGAAAGAGCACTTTTATTTGTTTAAACTGATAATAAAGAAATAGTTTTCAATGAATTCATTAAAATTCTGTTTTTTATATCAAAATTAAAATCATTTTTTTTAAAAAATGGTAAATATTATCAGCTAAAATTAATAAAGAGTTCAACTGTTTTACTAAGCATTATTATCAAAATACCTATCGTGACAAGGTAAATCTTTTGATAGAAAGGGAAACAACCGATGTTATGCTAAAAGAGTCAATATGACATGTTAAGACTCACCTTTATGCTGTTGGATTGCAGATGCACATGCCGTCACTCTGATATTCTCCACTTGTCGGTCAGGTTTATATTAAGTTGCGTGACCATATGTTACCAAGGGATGATACATTTTATTTCTAGAGGGGACAGTGATGGATACTTATGGTTTTTTTTTTTTTTTTTCTGGAGGGTAAGTGACAGAAGTATGAATTTACCACTGCCACGTATCAGAATGCAACGTTGTGTTTGAACGGTCAAACAGTCAGCCCCTCCAAACGTGTAACTGCAATCAGGACCTTGGGCTTGAGACTGATTGAAACAACTTTAGAGCTTTCTTCTTCCTTTTACACAATATGAAAAGTTAATATTAAGTACCCTTTATAACACCGATACCCGTTATAACGCCGATACCCGTTATAACGCCGATATCATTTATAACGCCGATACCCGTTATAACGCCGATACCCTTTATAACGCCGATACCCTTTATAACGCCGATACCCTTTATAACAAAGAACCAAATACTTGTCTACGTCACTAACCTGTCTCCATATTGACAAAACTCCCCAAACCGAGGGCACACTCAAACATGTTTTTTTTTTGCTCCCCACCATGAATACGGCAGGGGCATATTGCCCCTCCGTGTCGATTGTTCGTATGTACGTCACCAAATTAATCTGTGTGCAACTACTAGTGCGTTTTTGAATGTGCCGGAATGAAATGATCAAGATATTAATGACATGAGGTGAATATTCCTTAATCTTTTTATTGTAGCTAGCGCTCGGGTGATTTTGTATCATTTTCTGCCAAGTTATGCTTCTTTTGGTGTTAAATTTGAATAAAGCAAATGATCATTCCTATGTGCGAATCTAGTCCCACACCTAATCACAAATTGTTCTGAAACGTGACAGATATTATTGACATAAACTGAACGTGGAGTATGTCGTTTTCTCCCCTTCCTGGATATATATATATATATATATATATATATATATATATATATATATATATATGAATTACCCTATATCTTTATAAACATTGTTGACACAAGGTCAGGATGTCTATATTGTTCTGTCGTCAAGCTCATGTGATTTTAGTAGAGTTTTTTATTTTATCTTATTTCTTCTTTATTTTTCTTTCGTTTTAAATGTTATTTTGCGAGAGTTATTGCTCTTTTCTACTTGCCGCACTTTTTCAAGCAAAAGGAGGGGCGCTGTCTGTGACCATTGAGCAAACTAATTTACATAAAATTGTTTAGAAAGTTGCAATGTATTCGGCTGATGAGCATGGTTTAATATGTTTAATTTTAAGCAGAGGCCACACAATTTTAAACAATCATGCTAAAACACCTACTCAACTCAGACTGTCTGGTTCGATAACGTCACATTATTATATACAGGTACTATTTTTTTTTCTACATTAACGTAACACTGTAGGAATCGGGCAGTATTTATCCATGCTGCACTGCTTCGTACTAAACGTCACATTTCAACAGTCTTTCCACATGCACTGTAACAAAAAAGATGATTGTTGGTCAGGAAATTAATAGATGTGAAGGAAAAACTGACGAATGACAGTGCCAAACTGGTGTGAAACCAGTCCAAGCGCTTTCGGAATCGACCGACTTCTTTTAAAAGGGCACAAAGTCACACAAGATGATTACACAAATGAAACAAGAACAAAACACAAAAACGTAATTACTATACAGAACCTACATGATTGTTGTCTGTATATATTTACATAAACGATAGAATGAAATAATAAATAAAACCAGCAAGGTAGAAAGGGGTTGAACGTTGCTACTTTTTAAGATGCATCCTGATAAAATGCTCGTAGGGCGGAAATGGCTAGAACATAGGAGTCCAATTGGTGACGTAAGCAAGTAGGTCCATCTAAAACTGTCCAATTCCATTTCTTCTTCTTTTTTCTATAGAGATTTATTCTGATATTTAATTTCTGCGTTGCTCCAACATATTGAGTGCTGCATACTTTGCATATGGTGAGGTATATCACACTTCTGTGTTGCATATTATAGTGTGAACTTATATGGCTGTAAATATTTAACTTTTCACCTGTGATTGTGCTGGTAAATGTGTTTGTTTCCTTCGTGTGTTGGCACGTCTTGCATCTTTTGTTTTCACAAGGCTCCGATTTCCCATCTATTTCTTGATTTGAGAGTGGTTTTAACTTTGCCCTGACTAGTATGTCTTTCAAATTCTGAGGTCTACGGAGTGCTACAACTGGTTTGTGTGGAAAGATTGATTTAACCGGTTCACACAATTCAATGGTTGGCCAGTAGTTTTGAAGCTCTCTGGGTGGAATGTGGGGATGAAGGGATTTCGTTCCACGTTTTATTTTCCATTTTATTTGTGAAGGCCAGCACGGTTTGTTTGCATTGCTCTTTGTATTGCTTCCACTATTACGTCTTTATTGTCAGATGTTTTGTTAGCTATTTCATTAGCCGATCATCGAAAGTTATGTCATCAGAGCGAATTCTCCTGATTCTAAGTGATTGACTGTAGATGATGTTTTGGGTGCAGTGCTTTGGGTGGCAGCTGGAAGGAAGAAAGTACTGATGTTTGTCAATTGGTTTGAAATGAACGACTGTATGTAGCGTGTTAGCAACAATTTTAGTTTTTATAACATGCAACACAGATAATGTGATCTACCTCATCACATGCAAAGTATGCAAGTATGCAGCAAACCAATAAAATGGAAAAAGCCCAGTGGCAGAACATGTTTCTTTCCCCGGCCATAGTTTCAATGATGTAATCCCGACTGGAATAGCCCATAACTCAAAATACAGCAGAGAAAATAGGAAATCAAAAGAAATATATTGGATTCGCCATCTGCTTAAATCAAGAGGAATCCAAACGGGCATTCTCCGTGCATAGGTAACAAGGAATTTCCAAGTTACCAGAATCACATTTTCCTGCCATTACTTCGCTTTCGCAAACCCTTGGTCTTAACTACCATTCTTCTGTAAAACAAATGTAAAATGTAAAAAATAAAAAGAATATAAATATATTATTTTTTTATTTTATTTTAGCTATTAATTAGTACCAACTCAATTAGGTAATATTACTTTAGAACATAACTTATACAAGTTTTAACAAAGCGCCAGTTCAACATAATACTAGAACCGGGATAAAATAAATGGAATTGGACAATTGTAGATGGCGCTAAGATTTGATTGCTGACCTACTTGCTTACATAACCAATTGGAGTCCTTTGTTGTAGTCATTTCCACCTTACGAGCATTTTATTACGATGCATTTTCAAAATTGCAACGTCCAACTCCGTTTGTTTTATTTATTATTTCATTGTATGGTTTATGTAAATATCTACAGCAAACATCATGTAGATTCTGTAAAGTAATTACGTATAGTAATTGCATTATGTAGATTCTGTATAGTAATTACGTTTTTGTTTTTTAGTCTTCTTTCGTTTTTGTAATCATCTTTTGTGGATTTGCTGCCTTGAAAAAGAAATCGGTCGATTCCGAAAGCGCTAGGGCTGGTTCACACCAGCTTAGCACTGTTGTTTGTCTGTTTTCAGCTTATGGTTCCAAATGATCCATGGCAGAAATTAAAAAAAAACAACAACAACAAAACAGATGTACAGCGTGTTGTCAAGGCCAGTCCCTCCAGCCACATGTACGTCATTTGTGGTTGGCACAGCTCGTTATCGATGCCTCCAGTCAAATGTTCATCATTTGGGATTGAAACAGATGATAGCTCCCATCAATCACTAGATACATATAATTTAGTTGGATCATCAGAACAACAAATTCCTTCCATTTCAGACCGACTATGGAAGTTATCCCATGCCGCAGTCATTCATAATATGACTCTAAATTTCAATTTTATGTAGACCAAAATGGCGTTTATTTCAAACGAATGACTGCGCGTCAGGGTACCAAGTTTAAGGTCGCTGGGATGTGCAATGTGCGCATGAAGACTGTTGTATTTTTGTTTGTGGCTCTATTAACTTCGGTTGTGTATTCACTTTGGAACTTGGCAGAACTATATTTATAGTAGTATGTTTTCTTTTATTCTGCATTCTAAGGTAGAAAAAATGACTATATCATAAAAAGGTTACTTGGTGGCTTTAAAACCAGGGTCCCCATGTAAGGAACTAAGGATAATATATATAACCAGGGTCCCCATGGAAGGAACTCAATATAACATGTTTAACCAGGGTCTCCATAGAAGGAACTAAGAATAACATGCTTAACCATGGTCCCTATAGAAGAAACTAAGGATAACATATTTAACCATGGTCCCCATAGAAGAAACTAAGGATAACATATTTAACCAGGGTCCCCATGGAAAGAACTAAGGATAACATATTTAACAATGTTTGTCAATATGAGAAAACAACGTTTAGGCAAATATCGCGATGTGTTTGGGCTAAAAAGGTTGACATTTTAAGCAAAAGGAAACATATTAGTTGGGGCAAGCAATTCACTCGATCATTGCGATTACATGAATGTCTTTTTACGCAGCAAATTTTCACATATAACGAGAGCTAATTTAGCAAAAACTCGCGTGTAAAGAACAAGGGTATTTTCCCAGTCCCTCGCAGATTGAAACTTCCTATCCACATCATCTATACAAAAGAAATCCGTATTAACGAGCCTAATTTTGTGTAATTTGGACATCGTTGGATGCACTTTTACTGTTCTGTGTCTATCCCTATAACGACGAGTAACGGTAGTGTTGCTATTCCCGTGACCATTTAAGTAAGTGTTTATTGTCACAGCACAACATTTTAAAACTTTTTCATCAAGAGATATTAAAGTCGAGAAAAGAGCGTACAGTTTGAAATTACTCACTTTCTATAAAAAGACATGTTATATCTAAGAAAATAGGAATTATATAAAGGGTTAGAAATTTTATATCAGATCAGTCATTCAAAGGGTGTACTGTAGAATTGTTTTTCCACATTTTATCTACTGGTGGACTGTGTGGGAAGAACCCCATAATTCTTCTTACATGTAGAGACTACACAGCTTACAGAAAAGAGTAGTCATTATGATTTTAAATGTCAAAGATATTTGAAATCTGCATCATCTCTTTTCAACACTCTTAGATGGATATTAATTGAAAATTACATCAGTTCTAGAAAAGATGTTCTTACTGTCAAGGTCTTAAATAATTTAGTGCCAAAGTATCTAAATATTCTTAGGTTTGCAAGGAACATTATTGCAAGGAGTACATGGTCAAGTGTGCGAGGAACATTATCGCAGGGAATACATTTTCAAGGAGTACATGGTCAAGTGTGCTAGGAACATTATCGCAAGGAGTACATTTTCAAGGAGTACATGGTCAAGTGTGCAAGGAACATTATCGCAAGGAGTACATTTCCAAGGAGTACATGGTCAAGTGTGCTACGAACATTATCGCAAGGAGTACATTTTCAAGGAGTACATGGTCGAGTGTGCTAGGAACATTATCGCAAGGAGTACATGTTCAAGGAGTACATGGTCAAGTGTGCAAGGAACATTATCGGAAGGAGTACATGGTCAATTGTGCAAGGGACATTATCGCAAGGAGTACATGGTCAAGTGTGCAAGGAACATTATCGCAAGGATTACATGGGCAAGGATTACATGGTCAAGGAGTACATGGTCAAGTGTGCAAGGAACATTATCGGAAGGAGTACATGGTATATATATATATATATATATATAGATATATATATATATATATATATATATATATATATATATATATATATATACCAAAAGTTCAGACAGACTATTCTAAGAAATCTTTTACTTGTGCCGGTACCATTTTCCGGAAGAGTTTGCGACATGGTATTAAACAATCACCTGATGTTTCCGCTTTTAAGAAATTATACGTCTGCAAATAAATGTCAGATATTTTAAACCAGCAATTAAAAATGGAGCTAATATGGAAAACAATGACGACATGTAGCTAATACGTGAAAACAGGGATGACATTCAGCTAATACGGAAAACAATGATGACATGTAGCTAATACGGAAAACAATGATGACATGTAGCTAATACGGAAAACAGAGCTGACATGTAGCTAATACGTGACAACAGGGATGACATGTAGCTAATACGGAAAACAATGATGACATGTAGCTGATACGGAAAACAGGGATGGCAATGTAGCTAATACGTGGAAATAGAGATGGCATGTAACTAATACGAAAAACGGGGATGACATGTAGCTAATACGGAAAACAGGGATGACATGTAGCTAATACGGAAAAGAATGATGACATGTAGCTAATACGGAAAACAGGGATGACATGTAGCTAATACGTGAAAACAGGGATGACATGTAGCTAATAGGAGGAAACAGGGATGACATGTAGCTAATACGAGGAAACAGGGATGACATGTAGCTAATAGGAGAAAACAGGGTTGACATGTAGTTAATACGGAAAACAGGGATGACATGTAGCTAATACGGAAAAGAATGATGACATGTAGCTAATACGGAAAACAGGGATGACATGTAGCTAATAGGAGGAAACAGGGATGACATGTAGCTAATACGGAAAACAGGGATGACATGTAGCTAATAGGAGGAAACAGGGATGACATGTAGCTAATACGTGAAAACAGGGATGACATGAGCTAATACGTGAAAACAGGGATGACATGTAGCTAATACGTGAAAACAGGGATGACATGTAGCTAATAGGAGGAAACAGGGATGACATGTAGCTAATACAAGGAAACAGGGATGACATGTAGCTAATACAAGGAAACAGGGATGACATGTAGCTAATACGAGGAAACAGGAATGACATGTAGCTAATACAAGGAAACAGGGATGACATGTAGCTAATACGAAAAAAGTTCTCATACATAAAAACCGACATCCACTAGCTTCTATTCTTGGAAATGGGGGGGTGGGGGTGTCCTCAATCTCTACATCACTACCAGATATGGGTTTCACAGCGAATAAGAGACAGACACAGTGCTTTGTCACATGTGATGTTTCACCTGAAAATAATGACACACGGGTCTCTCTTCGAATTGGTATTGTTTGAGTCCTATTTAAAGATAAACCTTACCTAGTGTACATTAGGAGGGAAAGAGTGATATGGAAACAAGAGTCTATTCTTGCTAATAGAGGGGCACACGCTACCTCTATCACCCGCAGTGCTGGATTACCCAATAGGCAGACTAAACACGTGCTTAGGGCACCAGCAAGGCAGGGGCACCAACAAATGAGAAATTACGGTTTTGTATTGTTTTTATTTTGAATTACATAGGGGGGGGGGCAACATAATCTTTTCAGTGCATATGGCCTATAAAGGTCTTAATCCGGCCCTGATCACCCGGGGGTGGGTGGTTGGGGATGAGTCTACATAAATGTAATAAATCCCAGGAGAGAATAACCGAGCAGTCAAGATAGTTAAGCCAGCATGGGTAATAAGTTTCAGAACCTAATATTGAGCCTGTCTGACCCTTAGGGTCTACGCTAACCGAACACGTTTGGTAACAAAGAGACATGGCATGACCGGGTACCTTAGTGTAGGCTGTCAGTTCGTCTCCCGGGATCTGAGGTATTAAAGTAGTGTAGCGGACCTCCCTCGGCTACATTACCCCCAAGTCTCGCTTTCTCGGGTTCTTTGGGATAGGCCTATATATTGGAGTGATACCCCGCTGTATCTGTCTGAAGACTGGCACTCCAGAGAGTGACAGATTTCTCCCCAGCGGAATATCGTCGTATTCCTGGCTTCTTCTTGACACCGGGTCGCCAACCAGGTCGTCGACTGGATCGTCTTCCGGGTTGCCAACTGGGTCGTCTACTGGATCGCCGACTGGGTCGCAGTCGTGGTCGTCTTCTGGGTCGCAGTCGTGGTCGCCGACTGGGTCGTCTTCCGGGTCGCCGACTGGGTCGCAGTCGTGATCGTCTCCTTTTAGATCGATAGAGAGACGAACAAAGACGTAATAAAGACAAAAGCCGAATCCTCGGTTATAATCTGTATTCCTGAGAAGTCGTAATAACAAGATTCCCGTGCTCTTATAACGGGCCTTGAAGCTTCTTTTCTCAGGTCGACGAAAGACCTTTCTATCCTTTTAGAATCTCGCGGTCTTGCCTTTTCCTGTTCGGTGAAGTACGGCCAAATGTGTTTATTCCGACGGGGTGGCTATACTGCTTCGCTCAAAGGGACGTCTTCAGGCTACATCACACCGTACCACACCACCATCGCAAACACAGTGGGATCGTATATATACACAAAAGGCGGGATCACGTGACCAAAAACTAAGACGCTAGATGGAACTACAAAACCCGCTAACATTTAAAATAAAAACTTGAGCTTTAACGAAACGAAATTACTGTCCATGTGTTTTCTCATTACAGTAGTAAGGTTTCTGCAATCTGCGGCCAGATTATCTTATCCCTCTATTTGATTTCATGTTGTTTTTTCATAATTAGTGCCAGTAGTAGGATTGAACTATGCCTGTTTTTAAATTGAATTACAATATTTGGTAGCACAAGGCAATTTTTTAAAATAAGAAATAAACTCAAATTTACGAGTAGACAACGAACATAAAAACTGAAAAAAATATGGCAGTTCTCGACTGATATAAACGAAATTAATAATATGTTTTGGAGCAACTCTTTTACACATGACATTCGTTTAGCATGAGGTATCAGGAATTTCTATCCTATCGCTGATATGTCCTAACGGAAACTTTAATCTCAGATGAACACTTCAGATGGCCGTCGCCAAACATTGAAACTTGATGGGCATTTTCACATACCCATGGTCTAAATAGCCAGAAAATGTGAGCAATTATTTTGTCCATAGAAGCGTTCAAATGGAAACTGAGTAGGTGTTCACAATCTTACACAATGCAAAACTACCATTTCAGCCTCAAATTGAAGTAGCTTTGTATTTCAGCTGCAGTTTGGTATCTATATTAGGTTGCAGTACCCCGTTCTATTGGAAACCCTCAATTGCCCATATTATTTTCGACAACAAAACATTCACCAACCATGGTCCACACACACACACACACACACACATATATATATATATATATATATATATATATATATATATATATATATATATATATATATATATATATATATATATATATATCAATCTTCATTTCTTACACATATACATGCATCCTAATTTGAGGCAGCTTTAAGTTGAAACCTTTGACTGTGGCCAATTTGCAAAACTGTGGGTACTACTTTAAATATTTAATGAATGTATGTTTGATAAAATACTTCATTAGTTCCTACAATTTTGGAGAACTATGACACAATACAAACTGTGGTAAAATGTTTGTTTCACAGTTTTTGGCTTTAAGAGAACTTCATATAAGGGCAATATTAGGACATATCACATATTTATCATTCACAATACTACTTCTTGTTTTAGACCTGTTATATTTAAGATTATGAGCATCCATGTCATAAAGTTGTATGTTCTTACATTGGCAATAGTATACAAATTGGCAATAGTATACAAACTGGCAATAGTATACAAATTGGCAATAGTATAGAAATTGGTAAGCATGCACAAAAACTGCTCATTTAGTACTCCAGAGTGAGAAAACCAATATACACGTATTGTTTTATGTGTAATAAGTAACCTTTGTTATATATACATTTCTACTGAGATTGACTTTGGAAGCCACTTCCAATAAAAAGTTTAACATTTTTATCAGATGAAGAATTCTGATATTTTTTCACTCAAAACGCATGTACAAACCATTTTGTTGTGTCAATATTTCCCGTCTAATAAAACATAGCTATATATTACACAGAACACGTAGGGCAGGGCGGGGGTGTGGTGGTGGTGATGGTGGGGCTGTATTACATTAAATTAGGTAATATCTAAGGAATTTAGTTATTGTTGTAATGTGAATCAACCATTCACATAATATGCTCAATACTACAAACAATAATGAGTTAAAAGGACAGTGGTCAAACCGTGTGGTCAAATATGACTGAAGCATATGTCAAGCACTAATAATTCCGCTACAATGCGGCATAAATGGAATAACATTGAGCGCAAATATTTCTCGGTTATTTGCACATATTTTGTCATATCTAAAGCACCAGATATTTCATGCAAATGAACACAAAATCAGTCTAACATTCAGAACATTGTTCAAATGAACACAAAATCAGTCTAACATTCAGAACATTGTTCAAATGAACACAGAATCAGCCTAACATTCAGAACATTGTTCAAATGAACACAGAATCAGCCTAACATTCAGAGCATTGTTCAAATGAACACAGAATCAGCCTAACATTCAGAACATTGTTCAAATGAACACATAATCAGCCTAACATTTAGAACATTGTTCAAATGAACACAGAATCAACTTATCCTTCAGAACATTGTTCCAATGAACACAGAATCGGCCTAACGTTCAGAAGATTGCTAAAAACTCACTGATAATATATAGTACAAGTCCTTACTAGGCAAAAATTTATTTCACCAATCGAGTTTCTTCTAGTAGATTGTCACATGCAAACATTGATAGAGTATGGTAGATGATTTACCACTAGGATTATCTAAATGTGGAAACTCGTGAAGGATGCTTTGAGTTATATCAGTTAATTAGTGATATGGTATGTGTAATAGAGTGACAGATGTAACAAATAATAGACTATGATAGAGGAATTACTACAGTGATATGGTATGTGTAATAGAGTGACAGATGTAACAAATAATAGACTATGATAGAGGAATTACTACAGTGATATGGTATGTGTAGTAGAGTGACAGATGTAACAAATAATAGACTATGATAGAGGAATTACTACAGTGATATGGTATGTGTAATAGAGTGACAGATGTAACAAATAATAGACTATGATAGAGGAATTACTACAGTGATATGGTATGTGTAATAGAGTGACAGATGTAACAAATAATAGACTATGATAGAGGAATTACTACAGTGAGATTAAATTGGACTGTAAAATTTTAGATGCACTGATCTGGGTAGCTAACCATGAGCATCATTGAATAATTGTTTAATTTTCGTACTTAAAGACTCAAAATGCAAGCAAATCAGATAAAACTAATAGATATTGAATAAAAATAACCACTTTGTCATTCTAGTCAGGTTGAACTAACGTGAAATCAGATTGAGTAATGCCAAGCCATGAACAAATATAATGTCAACACAGTGAGTTACCTCCCTTACACTTCAATAAACCGACTCAGTTGTACATGTAATTATATTCAACCGAGAGGTCACATGACTTTTGGATTATCCTACATTTTCCGTAAGAATTCATGTACAGCTTGAAAATAATCTAAATGGTACAATTGTACCAAGAAACAATATAACTTATGCTTCAAGGTATCACAATTGAACCAAGGAACAATTTAACATAGGCTTCAAGGTATCATAACATAGTTTTGAGGTATTAAAAGTAGTGTACAGTTCTTGACTCATATACATGAAATTACTAATCAATTTTGAAGTTACTCTCTTACATATGACATTCAATTAGCATGGGAGAATAAATAATTTCTATACTGTAACAGATATTTCCTAACACAAACTCTGACCTCAGATTTACACAAAGGATGGCCGACCCCAAACTTTGGACCTTGGTGGGTATTTTACTGCAGAGACTCGTGGTTTTAATAAACATAAAATGTAAGCGACTTTATTTATAGATGTTTTTGAATGGAAACTAAAAAGGTGTCATCCTTCTTGATTTTCCACAGTCTTACACAGTCCATAACTACCATTTCAGCCTCAAACTGAAGTAGATTTAAATTTCAGCCGCGATTTGGTATCTACATCAGGATGCAGTACCCCGTTTTGTAGTGAACCCTCAATTGTCCATATCAATTTCTAAAACAACACCTTCATGGTCCACATAGGTGTAGATTGATTTAAGAGCAAGTTTAAAACTTTCACATGAACTATTTACTTGGTAAATTCAATAATTCTTCTTAGAAAGTTTAATTTAAATAATCTTTGTGAAAATAGCTAAAGTCATGCTTCTCTTTCACTAGCTGAGAACTAAACCTATAGCAACCACTGAAATGAAAGAAATTTTTTTCTTCTTAGCAAAAACATGAATTGAAAACATACACAAGCAAGGTCTATATCCCATAATCCCATAATCCCATAAAACACTTGTACTGTACTTTATCTGTTAACATTGATTGCAATGCTTTCATTCTTACAAAACACCCATAACTGTTTACATAATTTTATAAACAAAAGAGTCCCATATTTTGCCCCGTGTTTATAGGACAAGCTGGACATTAGGAGGTGTATATTTAGTATCAGTATCCCTGTATCTGCTGTAAGGTACTTGCAGATCGGTGCAGCTCTGCACCATATTAACAGGGACTTATACATGCATGTATAAGTTCCTGATATTATACATGTATGCATAAGTCCCTGATATTATACATGTATGTATAATTCCCTGATATTATACATGTATGTATAAGTCCCTGATATTATACATGTATGTATAAGTCCCTGATATTATACATGTATGTATAAGTCTCTGATATTATACATGTATGTATAAGTCCCTGATATTATACATGTATGTATAAGTCCCTGATATTATACATGTATGTATAAGTCCCTGATATTATACATGTATGTATAAGTCTCTGATATTATACATGTATGTATAAGTCCCTGATATTATACATGTATGTATAATTCCCTGATATTATACATGTATGTATAAGTCCCTGATATTATACATGTATGTATAAGTCCCTGATATTATACATGTATATATAAGTCTCTGATATTATACATGTATGTATAATTCCCTGATATTATACATGTATGTATAAGTCCCTGATATTATACATGTATGTATAAGTCTCTGATATTATACATGTATGTATAAGTCCCTGATATTATACATGTATGTATAAGTCCCTGATATTATACATGTATATATAAGTCTCTGATATTATACATGTATGTATAAGTCCCTGATATTATACATGTATGTATAAGTCCCTGATATTACCAAGAAAATCTTGATGCAAAGTGCTGCCTTGATGCCAAGACGCATATATGTAATTTAAGAATGGAATGAATTTAATTTGAAGTGCCCACCGTCTCAGCTTCACCCAGTCATTACAGTGGCTGCAAGATGACATTGATGCAAAGCATCAAATCACCCGCAAGAAAGTGTTGCAACAACTAAATATAGGCTACAATTACATTGAGTAGGGAGAAATTATGTCGTTAAAAGAACAGATTAAATCTCTCTCTCTCTCTCTCTTAATAACGTTTGCTGATATATCTTGTTTTACGCATTTTAATAGTGTAAAGGTGAAGGCCATTTCTAAGGTTAGTGATTATGTGATTTATAGCCTTTTCTGTGAGTTAGATATGTTTAGACCAAATCATGTACATGCAGTTTATTTTAGTCTTTTGTTTTTTCATATCACTAAAAACATTTTGTTCGTCATATGATGAAAATACATTATCAACTGTTTTCTTTTCCACCTTGTGGCAATCCCATCGTTCTAATACCCCCTTGTGGCAATCCCATCGTTCTAATACCACCATGTGTCAATCCCATTGTTCTAATACCACCTTGTGTCAATCCCATCGTTCTAATACCACCTTGTAGCAATCCTATCGTTCTAATGTCACCTTGTAGCAATCACATCGTTCTAATACCACCTTGTGGCAATCCAATTGTTCTAATTGTTCTAATACGACCTTGTGGCAATCCCATCGTTCTAATACCACCTTGTGGCAATCCCGTTGTTCTAATACCACATTGTGGCAATCCCATCGTTCTAATACCACCTTGTGGCAATCCCATTGTTCTAATACCTCCTTGTGACTATCCCAGTGTTCTAATACCACTGTATTTGTTCTAAAAAAGCAAGTTATCAATGTTGAACATAGAGTTATCCCCTGCATTAAAATGATGTACATTACGTCATTATTCAGAAAGATTTGTGGAACTTGTTCACAGGTGGAGTTTGTGTCGAAGGACACACCCTATATAAAAACTTTTAATCATTTTTACAGCAAAATTCCGCATGCAGTGGGTACGCTGTGCTGGAACGCGATTTGGGCAGAGTTCACAACCAATAGCAACTTCGTTGCTGATAGATTCCTTCTGATTAATTTACATGCTGCTGGTGAATTTCCATACTGCTGGTGAATTCACATACTTCAGGTGAATTTAGATACTTCATGCTGAAGTTACATACTGTTATTGAATTTACAGAAAACCCATCATGTGTGAACTAGGTATCCCAAAATGTGGAGAAAAAAACACACATTTCTAAGGAATTCCTTCTTTTATAATACATACATATCCCAGATGTGCAATCAGCTAATGTGTTGACATATCACAGTCTAAGCTTCTAAGCTGTAGAAAGCTCTTATGATGTTACATGAATAGCGTAGAGATTTATCTACCTGCACGTTATACAATTGCATATCTGGGTTACCGTTCTCTGTACTTCTTGCGCGTTATACATAGATAAGGATGAGTAGGTAAAATCACATCAATACGTTAGATGTGTACTGCATTTTAAAATGGTCAGTCGTTTACAGTTTACACAGTATGGTCCGATGGGTATCGATTCTGTGCATAACCCGAGTTTCCTCTTTCTTGTAATAGATTTTTTGCAAGTTGGTTATTGCTGTCATATTTAAAAATAATAGAGCGTCGTGTACCCAATTAGTGTGTTGAAAAGCACTGAAGTTGCCAGCGTCATATACCCAATTGGTGTGCTGAAAAACACTGAAGTTTCCAGCTTCATGTACACAGTTGGTGCGCTAAAAAGCACTGAAGTTGCCAGCGTCATATACCCAATTGGTGTGCTGAAAAGTACTGAAGTTGCCAGCGTCATGTACACAATTGGTGTGCTGAAAAACACCGAAGTTGCTAGCGTTATTTTATAACAGAAGTCTTTAAGGGTTTACCTCCATTTCAGATACAAATAAAATACATTTATTCTATACCTAGTTAGCCTTAAAATTCACCTTCACTTTTCGAGAAATATCGTTGTAATGTAGCGTGAGTTTCTGTCTATACTAGTCTTTTATTTTGTCAGCTGCCCCTAACCATCGTCGTATTTCTACAGCTATTGCAGTCCATGCGGGCTGCGCTACGTTGTCTCTGTATATGACATTGCTTATAATTTTATTGAATTATAGTTACAATGAAGAGACCCTACTTTCATATAACTTATCAACGTACGTACGTAATTACTCCAAATTTTGTTCCTCTGTAAAATTATTAGAAATAAAACATAAAGTCAGTATCTGTACATGTTATCCCCTAAGCAACGATTCTATATCAATTTAGAAATAATCAGCATACATAGTTTGAGCTGAGATTTTATTCAAAGTTGAGACGTTTTACGAAAGCGTGAAAGCTAGACCTGTTTTTTTTTTTTTTTTTTGCTAGATTACAGTGCGTGTGTACTTTGAATATTGATTCCGTACCAAGGATGAAAACAGAGGAAGATTTTACAAAAAGGGTGATTTTATAAATAAAATATAATATCAGCGATTCAGATTCACTGAATTCTAATTCAAAGTACCCCCGCATCATAATTTCGAAGCAAGGTCAATGTGACCATAGTAAACATAATCGTAAATAACGACATATAAAGAGAAAGTCTGTAAAGCTCGGGAAACGGCTATATATTACTGAAAAAAACCCCAGTTATATAGAGAGAACCTCAAGCTGTGACTGTAATAAAATGATAGCTACTGGATAGTTTAGGTGGATGTATAAACCTATCATGTGTATAATACTTTGCATTCGAATGGGAGGTAAGCCCTTGAAACATCTTCCCTAAAAACGCTGGCAAATTCGGTGCTTTTCTGTACACTTATTGTGTGCATGGCGCAATGTCTTAAAATATGACAGTAACGACTACATACACGCAGTAAAAAAAGCTGTTTCGAGACAGAAGAATCTCGGCTTATTATGTGCACTGATACTTAGAAATGTTAGTGTTGCAAAAATATTGTTGCAATGTTAATGACCGGAAGCAGGTACTTCAAATGACTTTACTTGGCATAATTTTTTTACATCATTTTGTTTCAGATACAGTATATCAATTTTTATTATATACTTAAGCGAGAAATATAGAAACTTATTGGCGAAATAATTTATATATTTTTTTCATTCCTATATTTTCACATGTGAAAAATATATCCTTATATTTTCACATGTGGAAATATAAAGTTTCCCATCATGCCATGCGACGCTTGACTGTGTATTCCAACAGAAGTTATACCTGCAGCTTCAAAAACGAGCACTTTGTCATCTAGAACAATTATATAGAAACTGCATTACATTTGAGACATGGAAATTATTTTTTGCTGAAGAAATTTGACTCGACGCCGTTTGCGTCTCTATGAAGTCATTTCCCCTTACTTCCTTGACAACAATGATAAACCCGCTGTTACGCATGACTGAATCGGACTTGCTTTGCGGTTAGATATGATCAAATAGTTTACAAAATGTCAAAAATGTGATTTACTGCGACAGATTAGGTCATCCCAATACTACCGCTCTCTTAAGTCACTGATATTTATGTGATCAGTCTATGAAAGTGAGGTGAATTTACGAAAAGGGGGGTGGGGTGTTGTGCTGAAGAGTGAGTTTAATCTGCTAAGCTTCAATTCTAGAGCAAATTTAGTACATAATAAAAAGAAAATTCGTTTTTCCTGCGTAAATACCGGATATATTTCATCTTGTTGTACAAAAAATGATATATTTTAACTCGTGGCTTCGCCACTCGTTAAAATATTACGTTTTTTGTATCACACGATGAAATATATCCGGTATTAACATAGGAAAAAAATATCCTCTATTTATTTAACCTATTACGAGGTCAAGGGTAAGTGGGTACAATTTAGGCAATAAAAATATTAAGTGCATGTTAAATATCCGTGATAACAGACAAAATCAATACTTTCAATCCTTCAGTAATTGCTAGTAATTAAAGAAAGGAAAACAATAAACATTATCTCTATTTTTGGTCACAATTTGGACCGTATACTTCACAAAATACGTCATTATTACCGGATATGACCGTGCAATGAACACACTTCTACATTAGTAGTTTGTCGCCCTGCTTCAGAATGACGTCATGAAACAGCAAACCAAGCCTAAACAAATGAAGTTAATGCATTCCGTAATTTTGTACAACCTAACTCTAACTCTTCATTAACTTTTACAGTAAATTTCTCGAATTCTGTTGGAGTCAATATAACCAGAGAAACGGATTTTAATCTACACACAGTGGCGGCGCGAGGGTTCGAGGCGCCCAGGTGCAATGTTCTTTAGTGGCGCCCCTACTTTGCCACAGAGAACAGTTTTTATGTCAGTTGCCAGCGCCCCCCCCCCCCCATCTATGCCCCGGTTACAGCTAAGAAAAAAAAAAAATAATGACTCCCGACGACGCCTCCTCCTCACCAGGCGCCCGGGGGAAATTGCCTCCACCACCCACTGACCCCCACCCCCGTTGAACCGCCACTGTCTACACATGATCTCTTAGGAAAAGCATGACAAAGGTATACTTTAAGATTTTTCCATAATCAACTTTAATAATGCAGAACATTACTATATCCTTGCCATTTATTTTCTGTAAGAGATTTTAGGATAGCCATTTGTATATTTCTCTTTTTTTTTTACTTTTAGGACCGAGGAATCCAAGTTTCTAAGTCTATTTTAGGACAAAGGAATCCCAGTTTCTAAGTCTATTTTAGGACAAAGGAATCCCAGTTTCTAAGTCTATTTTAGGACAAAGGAATCCCAGTTTCTAAGTCTATTTTAAGACAAATGAATCCCTGTTTCTAAGTCTATTTTAGAACAAAGGAATCCCAGTTTCTAAGTCTATTTTAGGACAGAGGAATCCCAGTTTTTAAGTCTATTTCAGGACAAAGGAATCCCAGTTTCTAAGTCTATTTTAGGACAAAGGAATCCCAGTTTCTAAGTCTATTTTAGGACAAAGGAATCCCAGTTTCTAAGTCTATTTTAGGACAAAGGAATCACAGTTTCTAAGTGTCAGAATGATAATTTATACCGGAAGTACTGGAAAATAAAGTTGTTATTTCTTCAAATAATCAGAATATTGGGTCCTGCTAATGCCGGAAGGAATTGTAAGAACGAGTCTATAGAAAAATATGATACCGAAGAATAGTTTGTAATTCCATTACCTTCGTCTAGAAGTGAGAACAGCTAGTAAGATTTATCATCAACTAAGGGCGAATAAGCCAATGAATTTGTGTGTCGATGTCAAGCGATACTCAGGCAGTCATTCTGGTTGTGCGTCTATGTCAAGCGATACTCAGGCAATCATTCTGATTGTGTGTCTATCTATGTCAAGCGATACTCAGGCAATCATTCTGATTGTGTGTCTATCTATGTCAAGCGATACTCAGGCAATCATTCTGGTTGTGTGTCTATGTCAAGCGATACTCAGGCAATCATTCTGGTTGTGTGTCTATGTCAAGCGATGCTCAGGCAATCATTCTGGTTGTGTTTCCATGTCAAGCGAAACTCAGGCAATCATTCTACATGTGTTTTTATGTCAAGCGATACCCAGGCAATCATTCTGATTGTGTGTCTATCTGTGTCAAGCGATACTCAAGCAATCATTCTGCTTGTGTGTCCATGTCAAGCGATACTCAGGCAATCATTCTGCTTGTGTGTCTATATCAAGCGGTACTCAGGCAGTCATTCTGGTTGTGTCTATGTCAAGGGATACTCAGGCAATCATTCTGGCTGTGTGTCCATGTCAAGCGATACTCAGGCAGTCATTCTGGTTGTGTGTCTATGTCAAACGGTACTCAGGCAGTCATTCTTGTTGTGTTTCCAAGGTAATTTAATCTGTGCGGACAAATTTCAAATCTTCATCGAGTAAGCCTATATTCGCTCATCTTCACGGAATGATAAGTAGGCTATGCAATCTGTATTGGATTTATATAGCTATTATTCAGTCATCGTGCGGATAATTGATACAGCTAGTAAGGCAGGCATGAAGGAAGTAATCCGCACGGAAAACCACACTGTGATAAGTATATATTTGCGCTCAAGACACGTTGAATGGGGACGAATAATATATAATTGTCTCCACTTGTAGCAACTGCAAACATGTATGTAAAATATACCACCAATTCGGGACGCACTAGCAAAAATGCAAATGTTAAATCTAAAGTCCCTTTATTTCATGACACAAGAAAAACACAAACCGCATCAAAAGTATTATATTCAACCCCCACCCCCTTTCTTTATATAAGTAGCCTTGTATCCTTTAAGCAAATTTACAATTTTATACTATATGCGTTGGGTTTACTAGAAGACTGCTGGTGTTTATATATGACCTGTATCATCGCTTTGAATTTGGATACCATAACAAAATGGAATAATCTCCACGATCCATATATCTACCACAAGCTGTGTGTCATTTGTTCAATAACAATTCCCATGAATGACAGTCGTATTTCATCCAGAGCTTCACTACATCTATTATAGAAAGGAACAACAAGATAGAGTAATGGTTACAACGGAGAACGATGTAAGCGGTAACATTTTCTCGGTGATATTTTATATATTTTTTACATAAGGTAACATTGCTTGGTACTTCTGTTTGTTTGTCCTCTGGCATTGACATTTATCGACATATGGGGGTGCAGGGTGAGATCAAAACTTAATTGCGCCTTGTGTGAACTATATGTTAAAGATTGTTAGACATGGTGGTACGTTTTAAAATCAGACATGCAAAACTTAACGCTACTTTAACGTCACCATCTGTTATCCAGTTTTCTGATACGTAACCCAAAATGTCAAACTGTGTAACACTGTAATATGTTTACAACTAAGACAAGTTACAACAATAGTAGCAACAAAAACTTTTGTTTAATCAAGGTTAGAATGTAGAGTGAAAGTTGCATGTAGCATAGTGAAAGTTTACAATGTAGCACAGTGAAAGTTGCATATAGCACGGTGAATGTTACAAGGTAGCACAGTGAAAGTTACAATGTAGCACAGTGAAAGTTGCATGTAACACAGTGAAAGTTACAATGTAGCACAGTGAAAGTTGCATGTAACACAGTGAAAGTTACAATGTAGCACAGTGAAAATTGCATGTAAAATGTTAGTGTAATACAGGTTGGACTAACATTATCAACGCCATCTGTTGTCATAATGAAACAAACTGATTAAACATCTTTGTGTCATAATATTTTAATAATAAATTTCTATCACACGATGGTCTCTTGAAGTTATTCTCGTAATCAGTCTCACATGATTTCGACGGATTGTTTTGTTTGAAATGGACAGTTTAGAGTAGGTATGGGTACATCAAGTTAAATGGCTATTTATCAAGACTAAGACACGATTATAGAAATTTGTTTTTACTTTTCTGACCAGACAATATGTCGAACAGCTAGCAAATTACCGAGCGGTGTGTAGTAGTAATGGGGTGATCTGAGGGACTTGGAGGTCAACGTTACAGTAAGAACTTTAGTAAGTTTTGATATTTTATTAAACAGATTATGTTTTTTTGTATCAATGATTAATGTTCTCTGATGTAAAGACGTTCATCTTAATTTGTAAATGTTAACGTCTTTTTTTCTTCTTCAAGATTTAAGATGAAAATAGAAAACAAGAAACTGCAATATTGGAAAATCTAGAATTTAAATAATTTTTTATATTAGTATAGTTAATAATGCTATGTGAAAACCAATTTTTTAAAAAAACAACAAATTATGTTTATATCTATTAACTATCATTTGATAGACTGATGGCTAAAAATAAATAATAAAACGTTGTTGAACATAATCAGTTTTTAGAGAAATAATTACATGTCACATTTTAATACCAGACACTGATTTATGAAAAATATTTTCCAAAACCTGAACGAAACAAACTCTGAAGCAGAAGTACCCCCCCCCCAAAAAAAAAAAACAAAAAAAAAAAAACACTAATTTACAGCATTGTTTACTTCTTTAACATTTAACATTCTTTAGGTATTTGACTACATAATTGTCCTGAAATTGTAAAACAATCACACAAATTCTGCATTTCAGAGATGCTGTAAGAAAACGCAAGAAAAAAAAATTACAAACCAAGAATATAATTTTTTTAAACAGACATGAAAACGGATAGTCGATAGATTTTGTTTGATTGATATATTGACATATTGAAGTAGATATAGAACAATGGATCAAATGTTGGTTGGACTTATGAATCACAACGACGTAATTACCTAATTTACTGTATTTATTAATTAAAAAAATGGGCGGAAAAAATAGCTTCAGTAGCTCCCAGCCTTGAAATCAAATTGTACATCCGACTGCTTGTCATTTTCCTTCGCCCAGTCCAAAGACTTTCATTTAAAATATTGGCAAATAATTTTTCTAAGAAACTTAGTAGAGTAATACGTCGATAAATATTTAAATATAGGTACGATTATCCTCTACCTCCATTTCATAGGAAAACGACCACTACTGATTATCGCATATAGGATCTAAGTATCTCCACTCCATTTCTGAAATACACATTCAAAATATAATCATTGCCTAGTTTTGAGACTTAATATCGTTTTTGTACTTTCATCTTTGTTATTTGTTTATCTAGGTCTTGAAAGATTGTTCCAATTAAAAAATTTCACACATATCTCGTACAAAAAATAATTCGTTTTCACAGTTGAATAATCTTCATTTTGATTATGCAAAGTATTGAAATATTGGTACATTTTTAGGCTAAACACTTTCAGCAGAAGTCACATCTTTGCTTTCTTAAAGAGATTCAAACATTTTCTGGGATTAGAATTTTTCAAACATATTGATTTCTCTCAAAGTGTTTTGATAAATTGCTAATTGATCTACATAACGCTTATTGGTATCCATACGCTCACTACTTTATTTGGTTTTGGTCTATAATCGATAAAATAAGTACTACTGGCCTTTTCTCTATAGGACGTCTCAAAGTACTGTTTTCCAAAGACGTTTAAAATATCTGTAAGCTCTCTCACAGCTGCATCTATATTACCAGGATCATGAACAGAATTATCTGCTATACAGTTGGCAAAGGGGGCATTTTTTTATTTCTAAATCAGCAGCATGTTACGGATCACATTTGTAGTTAATTTTAGTATATTCAACATTCACGTATTGAGAGTCGAAAGCAACATTTAAAGGCAAACTTAGATGGGGGAATGATCAGAATGAGTTGTAATATCCTTAATCGGTCAGTAACGTAGCAGTGCTATAAAAAAAATAAATAAATAACAGTATAGCCTTTAACACTACGTTCAGGAGGATAAATGTTGGTACATTTACAAATCTCACGATCCGTAAAAAGTCTATCAATACCTCTTCTCAATCCAGTTGCTTTACTAAATCAAATAAGCAATTACCAAATACATGTATAACTTTGTCCACAGAAACTCTCACATTATCATTATCAAAATCAGTATGGTTTTCCATAGAAAAGGAACCATCATTTAGAACAAAATCAGGTTTGGAAACAGTTCTGGCATTTAAATCGCCAGTAAGTATAATATCATAGCCTTCGATTTTTTCTTGCTATCACGAGGCCTGGAGGTGTCACGTGATTTCTTTAGAAAATATTAAACTTGGAAAAACTTGACCCGATGTTGGGCCAACGCATATATCCCAACGTCGGCATTACAACCAAAGAGCAACGTTGGTCCAACTTGTGTTTTTTTAACGTCGAAATAACAACCGATGAACAATGTTTGCCTAATTAATTCTTTTCCAAAGTTGTCAATTGAAGAATGGTCCGACGTCGCTGACCATGTGATGATCTGTCAAAGTTGGCCCAACGAAGCTGTGCTATCTGAGCTATATGTATTCTCTTAAACTACAATCATACGATAATTTGTCATGTTTTAACAGAAGTTGAGTTGTATTGATAAAAATATTCCATCAAGTTTTTTCGGTCACATTTATTAAGCCAATATGGGCATTTTCCAGGAACCCAATCTGAAGAGCTTATCACTGACCTGATCCAGAGTTTCATGCTATCACGTACGCAAACTCTGGGAATGTTAAACTACTAATGGTGAAAAGATAGGCTTATTAGAAATGAATTTTAATATACTTAGGAATGTTCATATGCTTTTATAAACTTTAGAATAAAGTGAAACACATAATACTCTAAAGTACAACATTACACTACTAATTTAATTTGATAACTAAGTGGTAAGTAGGGTAGATTAGTACTTGCTGCAAGTGTGTTGCTCTTTTTATAGAAGGGATCATATTAAATGTAGATGGGGATGCTTAAAACTTACAGTTACACGAAATTGTAATCAGCCAAATGCACCTTTTGTATTTGTGTGAGTAAAACAATGTATGAGCATACACCAAGAATGTACTATGCTGGCGAAGAAAACATATTTTGCAAATTAAAATTTCTTTCCAGTGTCTGTTTGTCTTTGACACAACCCATTTACTGTCTGTACTGCATGGCTTTTTCATGAGTGTGTGTCATGTCTATTGCAGGTGCAGAACAGTAAAAAATGCTGTGTATAAAAAACTTGTATGAGGTAAACTTTGGTTGTGTTAGGAAGTAAATCTGTCTCACGCTAACATTGAGCACTTTTTGACAAATTACTTTCAGGTGAGAAAAATAAAATAATTTTAGTTAATTTATAAACACATTTCAAGTTTCTTGCGTAGTTATATACACATATTTTAGACCAACAACTTTGCTACAGTCAGTGAAAAGCTGGATTATAATACTACTGAATAGGATTGACCGTATCGTTTATCTCTGAGAATCCTGCTCTCTCTCTCTCTCTATCTCTCTCTCTCTCTGAAAGAGGATATAATCTACAGGTGGGCTGCGGGAGTCCTTCAAATGTGTCAGTTACACTTTCGTTAAAGTCAGACTCTGCTAATCTCAGTGCGAATCAGTATCAATAGAATAGCATGGACTTCAAAGCAGATTTAGCACGTATTTATGGTCCTAAAGATCATCATTTGTGCTCATAATGATTTTAATGAGGCAGGGAGTGTTAGTCCATAACTAGATGGTATCATTTTGATGGACAATTTTGTGGAATACTATTACTCCGATTTCACACAAAGATATATATATATATATATATATATATATATATATATATATATATATATATAATGTACGCTGCATCTATGATATACCACGAGATTTATACATTTTTCATTAAAAGGAAACTCGGTTTATATAACGAGTGGTATATCATAGATACAGATACATACTCTACATATATTTTATTTTATACCACACACAAATACTCATACTTACGTTTCCAATAGAGATAAGATTGACTACAGAAAACTGTGTATTGACAGAGAGAGTGGACGCTTTACACCCCTCCCCAGTATGTCCGCTACAAAGTGTAGTTCTGCAGCTATTGTAAGTATTCACAATCCTTTTGGAAATTGTTAATTGGTTTCTTTTATTAGCTTCTATTTTCATTCATTTTGATTAAATAAATAAACAAGAATATGAAGACTTAAATATGAAAGTTGGTTTAAATTAAGAAAGTAGAGCACTACAAACATTGCCTGGCTAGCGTTCCGAACAGTGAAAGCGCGGCCATTCGACTGCCGGCAAGTACATGGAAACGAGTGGATAATAGCCTTAGTAGCATGAGGAACCAACAAGAGGCAATTGAAACATTTAAAGTTATTTACAATTGATCTAAGTCATTATTATGCTCTACGAACAATGTTACTAACCATAAGACTGTTGTATCTTCCATCTCTCTCTCTCTCTCTCTCTCTCTCTCTCTCTCTCTCTCTCTCTGTTGGTCGTTTGTCTGTCAGTTTTACGATCATAGGTACAGAGACATCCTTTTTTTACGAATTCTTGCCCATGGCTTGCGACGATGGTCCAGAGAGAGAGAGAGGTAAAACTGACATACTGGCTGACCAGTCAATAGAGAGAGTGGGGTGGGTGAGGTGCGGGACTGACCATAAGATTGCTTTTATAGTCCATCTCTCAGTCTCTCTGTTGGTCGATCAGTCTGTCATTTTTACCATCATGGATCGATCGATCGAGAGATCTGAATCAACTGAGGTAAAACTAACATGCTGACTGACCAACCAACACAGAACGAGAAAGAAAGAGAGAAGGAGAAAGGCCTTCAGAAATTTTAATATTTAAAAAAAATAGTGCGTTCGTGAGTAGCAGACGTACCCACATGTCGACCCAATAATTAATTCTCATCTAAGTACACATTCCATCTGGATTCCTATTACAGCAATCAAGATATATAGAAGTACCTTGATTTCTGTAATAGGAATCCAGATGGACTGTGTACTTATATGAGAACTAATTATTGGGTCGACATACGGGTATGTCTGCTACGCACGAATGCCTATACCACCGACTTTGTAGCACCATTTTATGGTGATGTGTGCATGGTCGAGATGGTATAGGGGTTGGTGCTTACAGGCAAGGCGATGGGTACCCCGTAACCCGCGGATCCGGATTTGAATCTCCGTAGAGTATGAATTAAAAATTCTTTAATCTGTATGATATTATTTATTCGTATTGTAGGATTCTGCTAATGTTATCAAGCATTCTTCTATAGGATACAGGGATAGCACTTTCTGCTCCGTTTTTGGTATATATATATATATATATATATATATATATATATATATATATATATATATATATATATATATATATATTTCCAGCAGCTGCATAAATTTACGATCTTGAAAGAATAAAGGGTAAAGCTTCTTTTAAAGAAGGACGCTTGATGGTGGGGTTCACTTAAAAATTTTCTTATGACACTATTATTCAAACAGGTCGATCCTCATAATGTAACTCAGTAGAGATTGTATGTTTAAAACAATTTGGTTTGTAATGTTTTGTAGCCAAATCTTGACGTGGACCGTGCTAAGTTGGATTTTTAAGGCCATATCCACGTTGCCAAAGACCAACAAAAGGAAACAATGGTTGAAAAGTGTAACCTTATCAAAGTTGGGACTCTGGAACTAGAAGGTAGTAGGTTAAATTAAGATTAAACTGAAATCCGTCTTTGCTATTACTGATGGGTCGCCTTAATGATCAATTTTATATCAGCCGATAGAATTTAAGCAATATAACATGCGCAGAAATATAAGGTATATTGTTTTTTATTAGCGATATTGTTGTCATAAAAGTTAAAATTGATTTGATGTTTCTGGCATATATGGTATGAAATCTACCCTTGCTTGAATTGGCAATAAGGTCTCATCAAATGCATAACTACGACGACGACGACATCAACAAAAATATAACTACGAATGATGATGATAGAAATAATAATAATAATAATAATAATAATAATAATAATAATAACTATAACATAATGCCTAGGCATCTGGATATGACTCAGAAAGTGAGAACTTAAGAAAGAAAGAATGATGGCAGGGCAGAATTAAGAACTCATGTGCAGAAGTAAGGATGAGAAAGCCAGTCACCTGATCAGTGAGTGCAGTAAGCTCACACTTTGTGAATAAAAAATCCGTAGGATAAACAAACCCTAGCTTTACACCGGCTGGTGTACAAACAAGTAGTACGATGACAAGGCCAAGACAATAGCTGAGATCGTGATGAGATATTTGAGATCATTATGGGATAGTTGAGATCATTATAGGAAAAATCCTGTGGGATTTCAGCATCCAAATCAAATAAAGGATAAAGCAGAGATAGATGGCCAGATCTAGAACTAGTATACAAAAAGAGGAAAAATATCAGAATAAAGACCAACTGAATATGGTCAGGTGGACGTAGCAGGGAATAATAATAATAATAATAATAATAATAATAATAATAATAATAATAATGACAATAAGAATAATGACCTATAGAAGCAGCTCTGACAATAGAAGCATCGTTTAGAAAATGACAACAACGATACAGACATCAATAATGAAATCACCCCACTGCTACTGCAGCTGACAGAGTAACTTAGGAGTTGGTGGAGATGCTACATTTTCCATGTCAGAAATATTACGACTATGCCAGCATGCCAACAGATATAAACATAATTAAATAAAGAGCAAGCAGTTGATGTGTATTTGTAACTGTCTTTTTGTCTCGAATAATGTTCATTTATCACATAGTGGGTACACTTTTTATATAGTGTTTGCGGTTTATTATTTGTTATATGTCAACATGTTAAAATATCACTTTATGTGAATCTGATTGGTCCAAATAAGCCCATGAAATCCTTGCGCACTATTCTTATCACTGATTGGCTGAGACCGTGGGAATTTTCCTTTCCTCGCCCTCTGGAAACAGTTTATTTTACTATTACTATTAACATTATGGCGACCGTCTTTCCAATCAGTAGTCAAATAGATACTGGGATAAAACGGGCGCCTATCACAAAAACGCACAGTAGTGGCTACATATGTCGGAATATGGCCCATTTACCCTACATAGAATGGTTACATATGTCGGAATATGGTCCATTTACCCTACATAGAATGGTTACATATGTCGGAATATGGCCCATTTACGCTACATAGAAATCTCAGAATGCCAAACTATAACTACAACATGAGTAAATCCACTGGACGTTTGACAAATTTAGTTAAACCAAAAATGTGGGAGAAAAGAAAAAATCCATCACGCTATCCAACACGAACATGCTGTGTATTTGCAGATAAACGTCCGGCAGGCTTATGTAATGCAGACAGTCCCCTTTACAATGCTGTTACCACGCGGTATGGATCTTGCACCCAACCCCAAGAACAAGCATGGTTTAAATGTCAACCTATGGAAGTAAATAAATTCACCTCTCTTATGAAGAAAGTACGGACAAATACTGGTCTCCCAACTGACAGAAAGTTATTAAACCACAGCATATTTCCAAATCAAATAATGCAAATATACGGTTACAAAACATAATATCTGGGAATGGGAATCGCCAGAGCCATATGAATGCAAATCAGCACCCGCATATATCCTCCATACTCAGGAACGCTTCTAGATTAAGTACAATTTCAGCATCCAGTAATATCCCTTCAGAGAAATATCCAACTAATGAAATACTATTTCTTCTGCTATATCCAATACTGCATCTGTAGTGAATGACGATTGTGGAATCGATGCACTTTTCGGTGGAAATATTGCAAACAGTCTCATCGAAATCCATGTATATGGGACCTCAACTATTCCAGCAGACCTGGCCGGAGTGAACTATGTGACATCACACGGGAATTTCTATCAGAGATCCAGTTTTGAAAAATTATGTTGTCCGTATCAAATCTTCTAATGATTTTTAATAACAGTTTCTCTTTGAAATATAATTTGTATTTTTAAAAAAAAACTACTTCTAAATGTCGTAATTATTGGTTATCGAGTCATGCAATATTGATTCAACTCGCACCTGGGACTATATTTCACTCGCACGAGTTGAAAGGTGCAACGTCTGGGCTAGAATTAAATGAAATGCCGAAAATAACGTGTTCTTCTTTCTATCTAGACTCTTTCCACTAAAATGAAAACTATGCAATAAACAGAATCTCAAATGTGTAATGATTTAATATTGAATTTATGAAACTCGTTAAATAATTTCCAGCTTTTGTTCGGCAAAGGCTCACAAAAGCTGGAAATTATTCAACTCGTTTCATAAATTCAATATTAAATCATTACACATGTTGGATGCTCTATATCTACTGGATTTTTTTTTATTTCGCTCTCTCTTTAGGTGCCGGCCAATCTCCATGGCACACAGGAATCGTGTGTTTACCCGAAGACCGACTGCTATTGGTTGACAGTCCAGCGTATAACATCAGACTCTACAGCATTCACACAGGAAAATTACTGGCAACATCAGAAAGGCTGCAGTCACAGCCCTGGAGTATTGGTATGTTGGATAATAGCGGATCACAAATAGCAGTAGCGCTATGGAACGGCACTATCCAAATTCTTTCGGTTCAATCTGATGAAGCATTAATCGCGATTAGGACCGTGAGGACATTGGAAACACAAATGATGAAATGTTATTCTGTGTGCTCTGTCACACCCCGGAATGAACTGGTTGTGGCCGGTCGATACCAAGGATATCATTGCTTCAGTGTTTTGTCTTCCTCAGGAGAAATGCTGGGGGAAATTTGTAAGATATGTGAGTGTGGAGGGCTAGCTAGTTTCTTGGCAACAAGCAAAGATGAATTAAGTATTTATATTTCATGTTCTGTTTGCCATGATTCCCCAGATAATGGTGTGTACGGTTACAACCTGTTAAGCAGGCAGCGCAAGTTCAAATATCGTCGTAATCTGACATTACCACGTGGTATCTGTGTAGACAGCAAGGGATATATCTATGTCTGCGATCAGAATACAAACTGCATCCACCAGATAACAGAGGAGGGCGAACCCGTGGCGGTTTTCGGGGAGGATGAAGGAATACCAGCAGAGCCCGTGGCCATTTGTTTAAACAAAAATCGGTATGAATTGTTTGTCACGAGTTGGGCACGTAATGAGGTCTCAAGATTCCAGCTAATTCACGGTAATACTTTTAAATTTGTTTTTAACTTTGTTTTTGAATCGCAGTTGATGCATGTGCACGGGAACGGGGTTACCCATTCAGTCTGTTATTTCTACAGGCCTCTCCGGTTTCTTCCACCTTGAAAGACAATATCACGCGTATACATGAACCGTTAAATGTTCATTGAAGTTAACAAAACTTCTTGCAATCTACAGGAATACACAGATCTGATGGCACATACGTGTTCTGCACGAATGTAGATATTATTGTCAACAAACCATGTACTGACCCAGAAATAGGATGATCAGCTGATATACATGTAATTCTTGCACCATACTTGATTATAAGATGTAAATATATACAGAACTCAGACCAATTTAGCTGTTATAGAGTGCACACATAACTCGTAATGCAACCGTGTTGTTCATGATTGAGATGGTTTGTTTACATTTTTTTTTATATAACCCGAGTTTCCTGTGGATACAAACTTAGACTCACAGATGTAAATAAACAATATGCCATCAGTTCTCCGCAAGACTCGACGTTAACTAAAGTTTAAAAAGATTAATTTTACATTATACAATTATCTTTTGCAGACTGAAGGAATGAACTCAAAGACTATGTACCAGAACCATGCAATTAATAAAGTTAATTGACAGTTTCTCTCGTGTGTTTTAGAAGTAAAGGGTTTGATCGTTAATAAGTAAGACAATGCGTCTGGCTGCAAATGTAATACATATATCGGAATATATTTGCCCATTCAGGACTAGATCCTCTTTGGATTGTTTAAAATAAAACTTTTTGAACCAAAATAATAATTCCTCGTGGTCTTTGCTCGAAAGAAAATAATCAGGCTTGGGATGAGATAACAAAAGAAACCCCCAGGCGTAACAGCTGTACTTTTAAATGACTTTGGTGCCTGTTCTTTGCTTTAATGGCACGTGATTCATTTTCAAAGTCACTCGCTGTGGGGTTATATTGATACAGTGTGACATCATCTCAACACCCCTCAGAAATGTCCTCAGCTTTAATGAATTTTATTTCTCTGTTTAATCCTCTCCTTTAATGAATTTTATATCTCTGTTTAATCCTCTCCTTTAATGAATTTTATTTCTCTGTTTAATCCTCTCCTTTATTGAATTTTATTTCTCTGTTTAATCCTCTCCTTTAATGAATTTTATTTCTCTGTTTAATCCTCTCCTTTATTGAATTTTATTTCTCTGTTTAATCCTCTCCTTTAATGAATTTTATTTCTCTGTTTAATCCTCTCCTTTAATCAATGTTATTTCTCTGTTTAATCCTCTCCTTTAATCAATGTTATTTCTCTGTTTAATCCTCTCCTTTAATCAATGTTATTTCTCTGTTTAATCCTCTCCTTTAATCAATGTTATTTCTCTGTTTAATCCTCTCCTTTAATGAATTTGATTTCTCTGTTTAATCCTCTCCTTTAATGAATTTGATTTCTCTGTTTAATCCTCTCCTTTAATGAATTTTATTTCTCTGTTTAATCCTCTCCTTTAATGAATTTTATTTCTCTGTTTAATCCTCTCCTTTAATGAATTTTATTTCTCTGTTTAATCCTCTCCTTTATTGAATTTTTTTTCTCTGTTTAATCCTCTCCTTTAATGAATTTTATTTCTCTGTTTAATCCTCTCCTTTAATGAATTTTATTTCTCTGTTTAATCCTCTCCTTTAATTAATTAATCTTTAATATTAACCTCCTAAACCTAATTCAACTTATTGTTTGGTATTTTGTTGTTGTTCTTGTTCTTTTTAAATTATTGTTATTGTTATTATTATTATTATTATTTGTTTGTTTTCAAAAGTTTAAGGGTCTGATTCAAGTTGTCAAAACTTTCAGCGTTAAATTCAAACTAAATTTGATTACTTTTATGCGTCGCCTGAAAGTTCGCTTCCCGTTAAACGTTTTTATACATCATTAACAATCGCAAACGTAGAGTTTTTGAATTGCCGTTTTAACTAATTGAATATTTGTCCGCTAGCCTGTTCAAAGTCTGCTTTTTGTGTTCGAACATGAATGAATATACTCTTTTGTTTCTCGTCATTACAAGAGCTTCCGATGGTAGACTCCGTAGACGAAGACAAAATATGTGTGCATTTAACAGCGAAGGCGCGTGCTGACTGAATATTACTCCAATAAACAACACACAGAGCGCGGTAATAACAGAGCATTGAAAATAGAAACTAACCGAACCATAATGGATTAATTTATTTCTAGTTCACTGAGTTTAACCGAATGAAATTATACATATTTACCATCGTCTGTTTGTCAGTACATCAATAGGTTGCATATATCAGGTATTACCATATGATTCCAGATCCAAATATTCCTGCAGAGATACTTCGAATGGATAAAGAATCTCTTCAGATGTACAAAGAGGTTCTGCAGGATGGAACAGAGAAGATTTATGATATTAGGGTGATGGTGGTTGGGCATTATGGCGTCGGAAAGACAACACTGACAAAGCGTCTTCTTGGGGAAGAAGTTAATATTTCTGAGAGGAAAAGCACAGAGGGAATTGATGTACGTATGCATTGTTGCAGAGTTTCACTGGACACTTGGGAATGGACAACACACCATAAAGGTTCGTTACCCTTGGAGCTCATTTTCCCTTAGTGCCAAATGAACCTATAGAAAGTATGTGTCCTGCAGGCAGTATCAATCATTCTCAAGCTGTCTTGCATCTATCACCATTTTCTTTTTCAACTTCTTTCTTTAAAAAACAAATGCATGACCTATATCAAATAATATAAATTTGCTAACAGAATCATGATATTTGTTTCAGAAAAGGAAATTCTCTACTGCACTAAAATAATTCGTGATTTTAAACCATTGATACCTTTCCATCATACAATGTATCTGTCAGGACGAAGAGAAGTAAATGAAATAAGACTTTTCTAAAACAAAAAAAAACTGCTAAACTAATGCCTACTACAATTGACAGGGAGGATCCTGGCATTTAGATCATTAAATACTTGAAATGGTGCAGATCTGTCATTTATTGTGTAATTGTTATCATTAGAAATAGCTGAAGTCTGCCAATTTGTGTTGTAATGCATTATTTTAATTTGCTTTTTCGTTTGACAAAGCAAACGCTTTAAATCTGCCATCCTTTCGCGCGAATTGTGTTATATCATAGAATACTTCAACATATTACAAAGGGCGTGCATTATCTTCAAATACTGTAAGGTATTCCCGCATTCCCGCTTTCATGCTTAATCTGATGAAAATTAATAACTATTATGTTCAATCACTACTCATGCACAAAATATCATCAAGTATTTTTTTTGTCTTATCAGAAGCAGACAAATACGCAAGATTACAACGTCTTGTCAGGCTGTTAAATGATCGAACCAAAAAGCGTAAGGTCAATGATATACAGGAGGGACACGTGGACGTCATATATCAAAGGGACGCAACACCAAAATTAGATGTTAGAGACAATATTGAAGACTATGTCAGTGTCGCCAACTATTTGTCAACCACCTTAGAGCCAGACGTTACGGATTCAGTGGCAAGTAATGTCATCAAGCCAGAAAGGAAAAGAAAGCATTCAAACGGTGGTGAGGGGAAGGATCAAATCGTTGAACTCCTCCAAATGGTCAACGAAAATGCTGCTGAACTGAACAAGAGTAGAGTGGAATATGCTGGGTTGACAGTGATGGACTTTGCTGGACAGTATGTGTTTTACACAACTCACCAAATGTTTCTAACGAGTCGTGCAATATACCTATTGGTTGCAGACATAAACCAACATGTCTCAAATCCTGTTACAGATAACGAATGCTTTGTTGATAGTGAGGGGATAAAACTGTGTAAAGTTCATGGTAAGTTTCCTTAACATGACGTGTGTTTACAACTTTTATATCCTAGAATTTGCAACTGAAGAACAACAACATATACGACAAGATGAGTGTACAGCCTAAAAACATATGTTTACTCATTCTTGTTTTCAAATCAAACTCATAAGGTACTCAGTTCAAGTAAGATTGTGATAGAACCCTGTGTTTATTGTCACTCTTTCGTCGTCGGTCATCTGTCATACTCTCCTCAATTACTCTTTGTTATCACTCAAGTTGGTTCATTTCAGAACAGTTTTACATCAAAGTTATTTAACCGAGATACGAGGAGTGCGATTACGAGCGACATCTGTGCACATTAAAAAGATTGCCTGACATATTATTCACTCAACTTATTGCCCATAGTATTCTTAAAAGATTTTCATAGAACAATATAATTTGTTATTATCTTTACATCGAGCGACTTTGATCATGAGCCACACATGAAAATTACATCGGAAATATTTTACTATCGCTCTCCGTCAATCTGTTTTGTCCGTCTGTCAAAGTCTTTTGCGATAGTTTCTAAGGTTTAAAAAAAAATGACAGAAAAAATCCTAAACTTTGGAATGCTCTTTAACCTTTTCCAATTACGACATGAAAAGGATTGCATGTTGGTATATATATATATATATATATATATATATATATATATATATATATATATATATATATATATATATATATATATATATATATATATATATATATATATATATATATATATATATACAGGAATATTTTATCATGACACGTTGACAGAGTGCATGGAGTCAAACTGTCAGGAGGAGCTCATTTTTCTTTGTTAATCTACTCAAACTGTATCAAGAAGGAAAACTTGTCAAGAGCACTCGTCCATGGCTAATTGTTTTCCAGACTTCAATAAGGAATGCACAAATGTGTGCAGATATTAGATGAAGTAATTAAAATGCCCCAAAAAGCTGAATTTCCTCTACTTCTAATGTATGATATTCTGCAGCAAAGTCATTGCTTACTGTCGCTGTGCAAGTGATTTATTTCTCTTTGAATTGCCTCCCACACACCTATCTGTCCTTTTCTAGAGTTCGTGGAAGTTTGGCTGAACTCCATACATTCCATTGCACCATTCCCCACAGCAGGGATTCCACCTGTGGTTTTGGTTGGAACACATTTGGATAAGATACCAGAGGTACGTTAACGTGCTATTCAAAAATGTGATTTATTTTTGCTGAATTAGGGCATCGTCGTTACAGCAAGTGTAAAAATACAACGTAGTCATCCAAGAAGTAGCTCACAATGTCATCATTTTCATGCACTATTGTAATAAATAAATATGACTACTCAGGTCTAATAAAGTTTACTTGTCCCACCTACATTTTAACTTGTCTCAAACTTTCAATCTGTTGCCTAGATTCGATGAGATGTATGCATCTTAATCCATATAAAAAAAAAGAAATAATGTACACCATATCTATTTCTTCAAAGGGCTTAACTTTGTAATTTTAAATTTTTATTATAATTTTTTTATATTGATAGTGTATCTTGTAGACACTATTTCTCGATCCGATACGGTAGTTTTGGTACTTCCATCAGCAAGAATGGAAAGGACCTAAGTGGAAATAAGATTTTCCCTAACTTTTTCTCTAAAGACTTGATCAATTGACAAAACAAGGTTTCTTGCCCCGAGTCTGTTCTTATAATGAGCACCAAGTTTAACATCGTTCTTCTCCTGGGGTGCATGCAGCATTTTTATATCATAAAATTGTTTCTCATATTATGCTAGGGTGTAAACTGTGCCAAATTGATCATAACATACATTTCGTCGTTTAAATGAGAACACAGACCGCTCCTTAGTTATCGTAATTGTTTCTCTTCCAACTCAGTATCACACGTTGAAGTTGATCCTCTGTATAATCAGTTAAAATAATTAAAGAGTCTTTACTGCCATTTAATCAGTTCATAAAGGAAACGGACACTTATGTCGGTAAAGTGACTTTCATTAATTTCATGGCACTGACTGCCTGGATTGAAATAAAATTGTCAACTGCTCGTGAGTATCCGAGTTGAGTAAACACAATATAATAGGGTCGTTTAAAACACTGCTAATTAATAATAATTCCGGATTTGCTTTGTTTGAAGTGTTTTGATTGGCTGATAATTTGGTCACTTAGCCAAATATGCAATCAAGCAGTAATAGAACTCGCGCACATGCGACAGTTATCAAAGACCATTTACTGAAAAATCACAGTATATAAATGAATAAATGAAGAGAGATAGTTTTGGACGAGGAGGGAAGGAGGCAGTCTTGGCAGCCTTGCAGCAGCTATGGACACCCAACTACAACTACAACGACTCGCTCTTGGTATGGAAGTATGGGGCCAAGCTGCTGTGCTGACCAATGGAGTATGGTATGCCGACCTATCCCCCCGCCAACAGCCGACCACATGGAGCAGCAAGAAAGCGAGCTACCAAGGGGGCGCTGCGTTAAGGAGAGAGCCAGCATGGCAGACAGACAGAGCTTCTCTACCGGGGACCACCTGCTGAATAATAGTCCTTCTAAGGGCTAAACAGTCCTTCTAAGGGCTATTTCGTTGCCTGAATCAATGGGGTTTTCAATTTGGCTTTTTCGAAAACCCCTTTCGATTATACTGTTTTAAAATTCAAATTTGAACAATTTTGAGCCACCGTCTAAAACACATTCTCTAAGTAATTATCTGTGCGTGATACAAAAATGATATGAGTAACTTGTACTCGTTTATTGATATTATTTTTGGACAACATATGTACACTATGTACGCAAAATTCAAAATTATTAGGACTTAATTAAACAAAATCTCGAAACTCGATGAATTGTCATAATTGAACAAGTGGCTTACACTTTATTGGTATTAGGGACAGCCCGACTTAGTATAACTGGGCAAAATTTGATCATGTATGTACGTTTCTGGCGTTTCGGCTTCCGTCACGCTTTGCGCTTTCCCTCGCCTGGCCCGTGCCGCCCGTGCCGCGAACTGACTGAGCACTTGAAGCAATTCTATCTACAACGTGCGCTACAACGCGCACATATATACCTGCAAACATTGTGGTTCTAGTCCTATGTACAGGTATATCAACACACCTTACGATTTCGTGCGTTCAATGAACCCCCTTTGTGGGGCAACCATGCATTGACTGTAGGGTGTGTTAAGTGTACTCTCTCTCCAATAGCGTGCATAAATTTTAACCGCTTCGTGCGGAATCATGTTGCGCTGGAGGGGGGTACATCTGTAATAGCCAGGTGTGTTGTAAACTGCCAACACTCCTGACGCTACTCGAAGTGTGTTCAATCCACACATTAATCCCCCTAAGCGTGCTTCGCACGCTGTGGGGGTATAGTCGCACATGCCCGAATGGGCGAAAGCGACTTTAATTCAAATTACTACTAGAGATAGTTTAAATCATTCAGTATTCCCCTGAATGGCCAGGTAAAGGTAGTTAAAGTGATTAAAGTATGCAAATTTGCGCTTGCTCGACTTTTCTTAAAATAGGAAAAAAAGCACTTGTCCCGGACTAGCGCCTTAGAAACATTTACTTGTCCATCGTCAGGCTATGTAATCTGATCAACCTCCTACTAAAAACACGTAAATACCATGTGTATCAAGTTACTTACTGTTGCATTGTATAGAAAGGTGAGACAGTGCTTAATTGGATTCCTTTCCACTGAATACAATTTTAATATTAATTTGACTACAATTTGAATTTTAGCCTATCAGGAGATTACTTAACTTTTAATGTTCTTTTTCCTCTAGGAATCTCGGCAGGTAGTCATTGATGGATATTTTCAGCAAATTCGCTCTATACTAAAAGACCAGCCTACAAGATTCCACCTGGCGAACGATGATTTTGCTATCGATAATACCCTACTTGACCCTATGCTGGAAGAATTGAAAAGAAAAATAATCGATCTGGCTAGTAAGCAGTCTTATTGGGGTGAGGAAGTACCCGCCAGATGGCTCCCCTTGGAACAAGCGATAATGACGCTGAAAGCATCGGGTATCAAGGTACAGAGAAAGGACAACTATATTTTTAAATACCCGAGGATATTTAGATGCAACTTTTTGTACCACAAAGTAAATCTGAGCTTAATTTAATGTATAATTAACAACTATATAACGCGAAAGAGAGAATCGATAGTCAAGATTGTTCCATTTTTCAGCACATCTATTGATATTTGGAAGTTATGATTTTTTTTCTTAAAGGCCGCTTTTACCCCGGAAAAAGGAATTTGTACAATGTTTTCTACTTATACACTAACACTCACCATACATTTATCCTGCGATAGAGCTGATTCAATGCGAAAATTGTTGATGTTATTCTTGACGCTTCTCCAAAAACATCATAAGAATGAGATACAATCTGACATTCATCTTTGTTTTTATCAGAGATCAACGTAATCTTACTTAATGTGTCGTTTTGACAGCGTGGTTTTAAGTAACGTGCCGTCTTGACAATATTGTTACGGCTTCACTTCACGGTGACGATGTGATATTAATGAAGATTAAAAAAACTGTCATGCAATATTAACTCATTCTAACGCACGAAGAATGTGTTTTGGAAACATAACTAACATATTAGTCCATAGTCGAATTGACCTTACATTCTATACAGCCGCCATGGAGATCATCTGTAGATTCATTAATTGCAATTCGTAAAGGTATCTTTGCTCCTCGTGATATTTTCATAGATACATTTTTACAATATACAAGGTTGCCAATCTGGCAATCAATGTTAAAGTCGATTAAGACTTTCTTAAAATTCCCTTAAGTTTAACACTAACCAACCACTAAGAGGATGGTGATACAATTTGTCGTGCATATTTGTCATGGGTGGAACTGATGCACAGCCAATACACTTTAATACACTTTGCTCCTCCTGTTGCTCATTTAGGTTTCAATACGCTCCAGCCACATGGTTGTCACATGCTCTACAGAGAGAAGAAAGCTTATTGAATTGGAGATAGTCAAAATTCAGTCAGTAATCTTCAGTCAGTACTCTCCCTTTCATTTGTTTACCATCCAATACTAGATACGTCCTCGTCCTCGCAGTGGGCATTGAATATACAGCACAATCTCCCATTATAATTGTCATACAATTATATTCCTGATGGTGGTCATCCAAATTCAACACGCTCTTCTAGCCATTTTGATCATCAGTTATTCAACACGTTCTCTGCCCATAATGGTCATTCAGTCCTGCTCCTGATAGTTGTCATTAAATAGCCAACGCGCTGTTATTCTAACGCTGGTCATCTAATATTAAATATGATCTTCTCCTTATTGGAATCATTAATAGTTAGAGCACTCTTATTATCGTAGTGGTCATACAAATCTAGTCCTCATAGTGGCCATCCGAGATTGAAAATAAGTTTTCCTCCTAATGGCAGTTCTGTTAAGAAGATTGTTTGTCGTGATCCATGTCAAAGACCGGTAGTAATCAAGGAAAAATTGTAACTAAATTGGCTTTTCTGATAAGCTTTCTATGGTTTGTCGCCAATAAAAATTGCTATCAATCTGACATTGACTACAATCACTAACCAAACATTTTGAGAATCTGGTATGATTAATCCTCCTTAATATTCGTTGAGGTGTTTAGGAAAGTTGACATATGCACACGTCCCGATGTCTAACTTGTTCAAGCCGAAAATTTCAAGGAGAGGATTGCTTGGTCCGCACTGATAATGGTGCGCCTCTGACATACAATGTATCTATTTCATTTGCCAACATAACAAATTATACTTGTATCCAGTAAAATTTCACTGTTTTGTGTGATAGTCTATAAAGTTATAAAGTATATATTAGCTTCTTTCGCTTTCAGAATAGTCTTCATGTTAAAGAGGCTGTAACAGAAAAGGTGTTTATTTATATTTATCGTGAACGCCTTGATGACCATTATCAAAGAAAATAGTGAATAAAATTTCATAAACCAAGTTCAGAGACCATGATCGGGGAGTGTCTCGATGAAATTCGTTATGAATGTAATGTCCAAGTTCATAGTAAGTAAACAATAAAAAATATTGCCAAATACGTCTTGTCAGTACAGCATCAGTTTCTTGTATTATTCCTATTAGATGATTTCATTTGGTACTTTCTTTTATTAGATCACTCCATTCACTGGAAGGAATCAGGCAAGATTCATTTGCTTTATTCCTCTTCTTTCTGTTAGGTTGTTCCACTCAGTATTGTGAAGAAGCTGAATCAAGGACAATCCGTACTGATAAAGACAGACCAAGAACTCGATCTCTTTCTCAGATTCCAGCACGAGAAAGGCATAATCATTTACTTCAGGTGAGAAAAGGTCCATTTTTCTAAAGTCATAGGAAATTGTCTTAACTATTTTTTGTTAGAAACAAGAAATAATAGTTATTTTAATATATTGTTACGGGATAGCGCTGGCCGATAACTTGGTGACCATTCAATGACTCGCTGTGCTCTTTGTGGCCGATAAACTCTCCATAGAAATAAAGGCCCAGTTAAACTTAGACCTAAACTCCAAGAGGTTCATTAGGTCTCTGATTGCGTCTACTAAATTGTCCTGCATAGGTCTTGGCCGTCTCTATAACTCTGTAATTTGTGTTTAACTCTTGCACAAGCTTATTGAAACTGTTCAAAGTTTTCTTCTGAAGTTGACTAAATACAAAATCTCCAGCTGCTCCATGTAAGCGTGGTAGTAATTCATCTAATTTCTGTTCTTCTGTCCATTTTCTTCTCTCTGCTACTGCTGTGAAACGATTGATCCACACTTTCCAGGACTCTTTCCCAGTGAATGCAGGAAGTTTTACACCATTGGTCCTAATACCAGTAGTTCTGTTTGTTGAGGTCCGACTTCTACTCAGATTTGATCCAGAAATGCCCGAGCTATATCTCTCTACGTCTGATTCACTCCCATCTGATGAGCTCAAATTACCATCATCAGTATTGCCTATACTTATCCTTGACATTCTAGCCTGTGCTGAAGTCACTTCTCTATCCTCTCTTCGTGTCTCAGTCAATAAGTCTCTTGGCCCCCCAGCAGGAGTAACTCCTCTTGACAGCTCTGCCCTAGTCGTCAACCCCTGCAATAATATTTCAATATTCTTCATGGCCCCAGACATATCTCTCATAACCCCAGTCACAGCTGTGTTTACTGCAGCTGCAACACTTTCTTTTAGATCAATAGAGTATTGTCTCTCATCTCCACCAACAGTATCTCCATAATTTCTTGACTTGTCTCCCCTAGTCTGTGACATCATAACTGAAGTGCCAAATCTTCTTGATCTATTTTCTCCCTCATCAAAAGACCTACACCTTCCTGTAATTCTATTGTATTCTGCTGTTTCATCACTATTCATGACCATGTCTGCTTCCCCTTCACTCACAGGTAACTCTTCTTCCCTTCTGGATGACCTGTCTTCCAAAGTAAAATCCTTACCAAATCCATTCTTGCTACTCTCTGACAGTTCCACCATTGGACATCTGGCACCAGCATTCATTTCTAACTCGGACGACATCCCCTCATCCTGAACCTGGTCCTTGTCCGTTAAAACATGGTCAACTCCTTGGCCATGGGTCCTCGTCTTACCCATTATTCTGTCAGGTAGCTCAGAACTTGGTTATCTTATGTGCAGATCTGATCCAAACTAACTCTCAAACAGTAAAATATCTTCACTGAAAAGTCTTCTCACTGTATCTATGCTTGTCCTGGGCCTGGGTTCGAATCTCTGGATCCACTCTTCACAATAAGTAGATCCCACCGCTGCCACCAAAAGTTGTTATGGGATAGCGCTGGCCGATAACTTGGTGACCATTCAATGACTCGCTGTGCTCTTTGTGGCCGATAAACTCTCCATAGAAATAAAGGCCCAGTTAAACTTAGATCTAAACTCCAAGAGATCTCTGTGATTCCCTGATGAAGTGGGCGATCCTAGCTATAAGAATGGGACTAGGATGAAATGCAGACTCCAATTTAAGTTTGATCTGGTTTATTAATAGTCATAAAGTCATATACTGTAGCAGTACAAATTCAAAACTCAAATAACAGGTGCATTATTTCTATATAATGACTAATATCACAGTGGTAGTGTGCATTTGGACAACATACTTAATTTAAATAACAGTTTATTATGATAGAATTTAATATACACAGTTAAAAATATCTAAAGTTTTAATGTTCAGATTTTAAATTAATTTATTATTCAGGGATTGACTTAGAAACAAGGGCTAACATTTAATTATATTCTTAAGGGTTAACTTCAAACAGAGCCTTGAGAAACACTCAATGGCTATAACAATAATAACTGTCAACTTATGCACAAAGCTTTGAGAAACACTCAATAGCTTTACAATATAACAAATAACTTATGAAAAGAGCCTTGAGAAACACTCAATAGCTTTACAATATAACAAATAACTTATGAAAAGAGCCTTGAGAAACACTCAGTGGCTTCCTAATCAAACTTTTACATTATTATTGTTGTTGTTGTTATTATTATTATTATTATTATTATTCCATAATTTTATATTCCTACTGAACTGTAATAAGTTATATTAGTTTAATAAGGTCTGCAAGAAACACTTGACTTGACCTCACAAGATCATGGAAAATACTGTCTGCATATAATTTAACTGATTGGATAACTATTTAAGCTAAGGTTGCTGATTTTGAAACCATAAAAATGAAAGAATAAATATCCTGAAGGTTTAGATTTTACAGATGCAGATTTCAGAACTTACTTTTAGACCTGTCCAAAATTAACTATAAGAAACGTTATTTTTCCTGGCAATTACTTAGAAAGGCATAGTGAAATAACTGTAAATTTCTGATTCGCGGAAAATAATAAACAAAAGAGTTACCTTTTCTTTTCACACTGCCTTATATGGACTTCGTAGTAAAGTTGTAAAAAAAACTTTCTCACGCACACACAGAACTCTTAACACGACCCTCGGAAACCCGATCAGGTCCCAGCACAGACGCTGACTAGCCCTTTTATACTTCCCGCGGAATTCTGCAGAATTCTGCGCCTGGCAGGGAAAATTCTGCCGTTCGCTGGGTAGCAACCGCAGGAAAAATTCTGCAAGCGCGCGCTCGCAGGGGCAACCGTACATTGCTACTAATAACAACAAAACCACACATTAATTAATAATTTTGATTACAATTTAATATTATTAAGTGTTTTGGCTAAGTTCGAATACAGCAAATATATGTCCAAATGGTCACAATTTACAATATAAAGAAAACATGTTAAGCTTTAAAATGGATGATACCGTAAGCGACCTCCTTTTTATGAAGCGAGATAACTATGGAAGTGTTCCAAACGTGACAAACCTGGAAACGAGGCTCTTACCGAGGATGGATTTACACATCGATCCATGGTGTAACATCGTGAGTTTAAACAGTTCAAAGGATGATTTAGAATCAGTTTATATGCGAATATGAAATATAAACGGGAATCATTCCAACCATCGTTTGGCATTGGATAACTCTAGATATTAATGAAGAAATTAGATTTCATGCCCATTACAATATCCTGGCTCCCTAAAATAAGCCGTCTAATGCCTTTAGCATTTTTGTTTGTAAGCTCCTTGATCTATTTAATTTATACCTTGTGTGGATATTATATATATATATATATATATATATATATATATATATATATATATATATATATATACATGTAAAGATACTGTGTTTGAAATTGTAATTACGAGATCGTGTATCAAATAAGATCATTAAATATGAATGTTTTTGCATATAATTTTATTTGCTTATTTAGCCAAGATTTGGGTATTTTTATTTTTCGTATTTTTGAGGATTCCTGGTAAGTAAGAAACTTAAAACATACAAACGTGTCATTTATTTTATTTTGTTTTGTTTATTTGTTTATTTTTATTTTTCGTTGCTTTTTTATGGTCATCTTTTTCATCTCCAAACAGATACAATGTCATCATTTACAAGTTATAACTACAAAGAAATAGCCAAAGATTTTATGATTAATCTTATGATTCGAACAACATTAAACATTAAACAGGAAAGCAACTCCCCCCCCCAAAAAAAAACTAAAACAAAAAACTGTTGTGACTAAAATGGTACATGGTTCATTAGAACAATGAGTTAAAAGTGAAGTCGTGGTGATGTAAAATCGATACTGAAAAATAGCATAAACACTTGGTAGTATAAAGGCTTGATAGTGTCAACACTTCGTAGTATAAAGGCTTGATAGTGTCAACACTTCGTAGTATAAAGGCTTGATAGTGTCAACACTTCGTAGTATAAAGGCTTGATAGTGTCAACACTTCGTAGTATAAAGGCTTGATAGTGTACACTCTTAGCAGTATAAAGACTTGATAGTATAAAGACGTGATAGTGTAAACACTTGGTAGTATAAAGGCTTGATAGTATAAACACTTGGTAGTATAACTCTTGGTAGTATGAAAACTTGACAGTGTAAACTTTTGGTAGTATAATTCTTGGTAGTATCAAGGCTTGATAGTATAAACACTTGGTAGTATAAAGGCTTGATAGTGTAAACACTTGGTAGTATAACTCTTGGTAGTATGAAAACTTGACAGTGTAAACTTTTGGTAGTATAATTCTTGGTTGTATCAAGGCTTGATAGTATAAACATTTGGTAGTATAAAGGCTTGATAGTGTAAACACTTGGTAGTATAACTCTTGGTAGTATGAAAACTTGACAGTGTAAACTTTTGGTAGTATAATTCTTGGTAGTATCAAAGCTTGATAGTATAAACACTTGGTAGTATAAAGGCTTGATAGTGTAAACATTTGGTAGTATAAAGGATTGATAGTGTAAACACTTGGTAGTATAAAGGCTTGATAGTGTAAACACTTGGAAGTATAAAGGATTGATAGTGTACACACTTGGTAGTATAAAGGCTTGATTGTGTAAACACTTGGTAGTATAAAGGATTGATAGTGCACACACTTGGTAATATAAAGGCTTGATAATGTACACACATGGTAGTATAAAGGATTGATAGTGTACACACTTGGTAGTATAAAGGATTGATAGTGTAAACATTTGGTAGTATCAAGGTTTGATAGTGTACACACTTGGTAGTATAAAGGATTGATAGTGTAAACACTTGGTAGTATAAAGGATTGATAGTGTACACACTTGGTAGTATAAAGGATTGATAGTGTACACACTTGGTAGTATAACTCTTGGTAGTATAAAGGCTTAATAGTGTAAACACTCGGTTGTATAAGGATTGATAGTGTAAATGATTCATATTGTAAAGGCTTTTAAGTGTAAAATCTGTACATCTGTATAAAACATAATATCAATAATTAGAATGACCAGGATCGCAATTCCAAGTTATTATTTAAGTAATTATTCAAGTAATTGTTCAAGTAATTATCCAAGTCATATCATACAAAATCCGGTATACCGGTATAACACATTTAAAAAATAAAATAAAATCAAATAAAATAAAAACCTATATATACTTTTAAGATACACATTTTTGTATATTTACAATTTCCTATTTTGAGATACTCGAACTTATCTGTAGCAGCAAGTTACAGATTTGAGGTACACTGATTTGACGTACACTGATTTGACGTACACTGCAGTTGTATGTGTGATTATCAGTTAATCGAAATGTATACAGTTTTGCATCTTAGGCAGATTATGAATTTGAATTATTTTGAGATAACCAAAGATGTAATCAGAAGTTTGAAAGACCCCTGAAACCGTTTCAACCATTACAAATCTAGCTTTGTCGAAAATAAGTGTGCTTTATATGAAAGCACCAAACCATAATGGTCAGTATTAACTACGGTTTTTTCTATATTGCATGTAATAGATCTTGGGTCAATACAGAGTAATTTTGTTCGGTTTTCTCTTGTTTCGTATATTTTTTTAAAATTATAACTCTCAATCAACACCCAGTGACTAGACACACTCTTCAAGATTTAGAGCACGATGAAATGTTTAATTAATTTGCCACATAAAAGATGGCTGTCTTGTCTTTAAACTGACATTTTTGCCGGTATATATTAATGTGAACAGAAAGAAAACCATACCTTGTTTGCTGTCCATCAAAGAGCATTTACTGCAATTTCTGTCAGAGTGATGAAGCGGAAGTGGTTTCTGCCTAAAATGTAAAATTCAAAAATAAAGATTAACATTATTACAAAATTGGGGAAGTTATAAAAGACTCATTTTGTAGAAAAATATTATTTTAATTTAAGCAGTGTAGAACAGAGTTGGTAATAAGTTTAATTGTTTGTGAATTAATACTTTTGGGCGAACCTTTCAGTAGTAAAGGGCTGAATGAGAAGATTGTGCTGGACCCAAAATGGTTAATTGATGCCCTAAAATCCCTAATAACGGCTAAGATGTTCATCCATAGGAATAATCCTGCCATAATAGAGAAGTGGGACGAGTTCGAGAAGAATGGCAAGCTTACCCCAGAACTTATAGGTTTGTGAAAGTCTTATTATCTAACATAACGTATGCTTTCATAACAGGGATTCTTTGCTGTGTGTCAATCATTTTATACATTTGTATCCTTTTCAATAAATTTCTAAAATGGTTTGATTTTGTTAATGAAAGGACTATGTTTGTAACACATAGCTCTCCTCACCCCCCCCCCCACACACACAATCTCACAAGTGCCACACACTGATTAATGTTTATATTATTATTATTATATTTCATTTGTCAGATTAAGGTCGGATATATTTTCTTCCAATTATATTCTTTATTTCTGGATTTAAATTAAATACACGATTTAAAAACATGCTAGTAATATGATGGTTGGATATTATTGTTGACTTGTATGTGTGCGTGTGCGTGCGAGTGTAAGATCGGTTGATTACTCATGTGTCAGATAAATCCAAGTTGTATCGGGCTAAATATTAGGTTAGAAACGAACTCGTTTCAAAACCACTACTGTGCTCGTTCGAGTTTGCATTGATTCTAAAATTTGAATCATATATATATATATGTATATATATATATATATATATATATATATATATATATATATGAGTATGTGCATGTTCCTCAGAAATCAAATTCATGTAAATGTAATACGTTATCCACATCAAGAAAGCAACTAATCGACAAATAAAAGAACAAACAAAACCAGAAACCTTAGATAAGTGTGGAATTCTTAAATTCTTATTATAAATATGTGGTTTTTTTTTGGTGCATTCGACATAAATATGCTTGAAACACCACAATTTATTCTGAATGGTAAATCTCGTCATGAACAAGATATCTTGTGTCTTTGCTACATGGATGTAATTTCAATGAAGTATTATTTGCTGCCGCAGTTCCATTATTCTTGACAATGATTCCTCCGCGTCAAGACTTGGGATATATAAATTTCGGAAGGCACCTCATGTAGTTTTATAAAAACGCACCCGAAATCCATATAAGAAATTTGTCCTCCTGATGTAATACTAAATTAATATTGAATGTATAGGTGGGCAATGTTTTTTTTTTATTGTAGCAATTTCAGCAGCTTATAATGTTGCTACACATATTTACGAGTTCACTTGATACCAATCAACATTGCATTTAGAAATTTTACAAGGTCTTATGTAGGAAACAAAACTTCACATGATCTGTGTCAATGGGATGGGTGCCATAACTTTACATGATCTGTGTCGATTGGGTGGGTGGCATAAGTTTAATCCCAATGTATTAAGTATGTAAATTTCCTTCGATCAGATACATGTTCAGTAGACATGTAAGGGAGGCAACTTGCGATAGTACTATTATTTCCAAAAGCACCCGCATGAGACCAGTGTTGGGGTATATACGCATGTTGGGCAAACATTTTCTCTACGATAGAAAACCCAATCCAATATCTGATGTTTAGAGAAAACGTTTTTTTTAGCTCTAGAAGTCCATTTACGTTCAGCAATGAACAAAAATGTCCCAGCTTTAGGTTTGTTTACAAAACATATTTTTTCTGTCCCAGAAAGTACAGCAGACCAGTTTTGGTCATGAGGGGCGAAACAAACGTAACGCTGAGTGCAAGAGACACGGTCTACCAAACGTTAGCTCTCCTGAGAAATTACCTGGTTTAGACCTGACAGTTTTGTTTTCATACTAATCTTGATAAATATGTGTACATCACGATAATATATATAAAGTTGTTCTTTGCTTTAATATTAAAAGTTAAAACCAATTTTACAAACAAAAATATCATAATTCTTGGCATAAGGAAGTACGAAATTTACCTGCCTAATAATGACAAGAATATCAATGTTTCAAATAGATTACTTGGACTACTTGTCACTCATGTTGTTTTTTTATTTGTTATTTTCTCTCCATCAAAATCAATTATATCTTGCGGAAGCATTACGCTTTCAGGAAAGGTAATACTTGTGATGCATTCCGTCCCATTGTGTATAAGATGACAAAGACGACAAAAAGCAAATGCTCCAGTGCCTGCAGGATCCAGCAATCCCCCAGCTGCTTGACAACAAGCAACTGCTCCAGTACCTGCTGCATCCAACAATCCCCCAGATGTTTGACAACAAGCAACTCATCCAGTGTCTGCATGATCCAACAATCCCCAAGATGCTTGACAGCAAGCAACTGGTCCAGGGCCTGCTGGATCCAACAATTCCCCAGATGCTTGAAAACAAGAAGTAGCTCGAGTGCCTGTTGGATAAACAATCCCCCAGATGCTTGAACACAAGCAGCAGGTCCAGTGCCTGTTGGATCCAACAATCCCCCAGATGCTTGACAACAAGCAACTGCTCCAGTGCCTGCTGGATTCAACAATCCCACAGATGCTTTACAACAAGCAACAGATCTAGTGCCTGCTGGATCCAACAATTCCCCAGACGCTTGACAACAAGCATCTGCTCCAGTGTCTGCAGGATCCAACAATATCCCAGATGCTTGACAACAACATGTTAACAGAGTTGACACTGTAAATATAAGAAGCCTCATCTTTGACCTAAAAGTCCTGGGGATCAACCAACTAAACCGAAACTGTTTGTTGCAACAGTATACATGCTATAAGATGGTATCTGACTACACGAAAGACCTAATTATCTGACTGTGCGTTAATGCATATATTGCTGAAGGATGTTGATTCAAATGTACTGTAAGTTGTGTATAGCTAGGATTGTCTCAGCTGTGCATAAGACTTAAAAACGTTTACAATTAAGTATTTCTATTATTTCATTCTGTCTCTGTATTAACACGTCTGTGTTTGAAATTCTTCACGAATGTATTTGTTTAATCAAATGTCATTTAATCAGACTGCACATTGGCTACATGACAGTATGGTAATATGATAATATTATGTGTAACTTTTTGAGTGTATGCACCCTATACCATTTAATCCGCAGAGTCCATTTTTTGCTCCGCTACACCGTCGAACACAAACTGTCCACTATCACTTCTGTACTAAATGTTCGCCCATGTTATGATGTTTCAGATATACCCTTATCTACTCTCCTCTTGAGGTATTTATATTTGCAATTGAATAAAGATTTCGGTGTTCTTTTTTAACATATTATTTGTATTAATTTTATTAGTTATGGTGATGACAGCATCGCCTTTCTTGCAACTGCGAGAATGGTGACTCTTTGCCTTTTTCTGATTAAAAAAAAAATTTTGTTTACAAAAATATTTACAGATGTTTGACTTTAACACAATTTCAGAGTTTGAATCTCACAGTGACTCGATATGGTTTAATTTCTAGGCGCCGTTTGGACAAAGGAGAATGATCTGGATTTTCATCAAAATAAAGAGCAAATTTTGCAGCTAATGGAACAGTTAAACATCATCGCTAAGCCAAGATCATTCAATGAAAGTGGAGATGAAGTCAAGGTTTGCTAAGTCAAAACTTAAATATCGTTCATGAATTCAGCTTACATATTCCATCCATTGCACTTTTTAGAACAATATGTTCGCCTAATATTAAGGTTGATAGGATTAAGGAGCTGTTGTGGACGCAGAATAAAGAATATGGTCATATTTTGAGCCTAAACGATAACTCTCAATCTAATTGAGAATAAAATCTACAGATTGCTTATTAGGTTTATGTGTATTAAATTTACAGAAATAAAACAAGTTGTAAAACAAATGGCAAATTATCCTACTTATTAAAGTAATTCTAGGGTAAAAAGGAAAATATACTTTTAATTTTTTTTCTGTTATCAGGTGGAGAACTTCTATATTGTCCCATGCATGCTCCGTCAGGCAACACCAAAAGAGATCATCTCCCCTGAGCTCAATCCTCAAATGGGGAGTACATCTGTCCTCTGCTGCGTGTTGACGGAAAAATTCTTACCATCCCCAGTATTTCACCGGCTTCTTGCTGCATGCATGGCTCAGTGGCCTGTGGCTAAAAAGACGTCAGAGCATCTGATCTTCTGCGGGTGCTCCGTATTTGACCTTGACCGTTGTCACAGATTGATCTTGCACTTCAGGAATCACGTGATTTATGTTAGAATCACTAGAATTGGAAAAAGGGTGACGATACCAGTTTCAAAGCTATGTATAGAAGTCAGAGAACATATAAACAAGACGCTTTCTCATATCATTGGGTACCTCTCCCGCAATCTACAATTCCAGTGGTATATACAGTGCCCAAGATCTGAGGTAGATTGTTTCGAGAGCATGATCCCTGTTTCAGAGATGAAAGAGACTGCGGAGTTGATGTGTAAATTTCATGCGGATCATGTGATTGAATCGTATGAGTTATGCAAATTCTGGTTTGAAACTGAGGTAAGTAGTAGGACATAGTGATTTTGTGTATCTAAATGTGAACATGTTTCCTGGAAAGCCATGATCATTCTTAAAGCTAAAATAGTTCTTAGTGAATCAACTTTTCTCTTATTTTAAACAAAGCCTCAAGTTTGGATGCAAATTACAAAATGCTTATTATGTAAATATGTGTACATTTGATCTGAAATGTACTTTTTTTTAACAAACACATTTAATAAATTTCTTTGAATGTAATTGGGAATTGCCCTCAAGTAGGGATCATACTTGAGTACTCTATGTGGTTAGGGATTGTCGTGTGGGAGGGATCATACACACATACTCTGTGAAATTAGAGATCGCCCTGTAGTATGGATCATACATAAATACTCTGTGCAATTAGGGATTACCCCGTAGTATTGATCATGCCTAAATACTCTGTGTAATTAGGGATTGCACTGTAGTATGGATAAAAATTAAGTACTCTGTGTAATTAGGGATTGCCCTGTAGTATGGATAAAAAGTAAATACTCTGTGTAATAAGGGATTGCACTGTAGTATGGATCATACATAAGTACTTTGTGTAATTAGGGATTGCACTGTAGCATGGATCATACTTTAGTACTCTGCTGCCAGGATAGGCTACAACAATAGAAATCCTTACCATGCAAAAATGCATTTATTATACATGTATGTGCAGATTGCACTAGATCCAGATATAATTATTGCAATTTAAGAATGCTTTTTTTCTTTCTATATTGTGCAAAACACAAAAACTCATATCCTACTTTGGCACCTGATGACATATGTATGTATGTATGTATGTATGTATGTATTTTTTTAAATGTTTTGGGGTATATTTCAGGAACTCCATGCTGAGACAGAACCTGGTAAGCAAAATATTACCATTTCATATCTTAAAAAGTTGTTGATACTGGTAATGTAAACATAACTCTACAGTTTTCTTCTTTGTTTGCCTTGCTAAGTTTCTTGCGTGGGGTTTAATACATACTGAAGCATGTTCCTTTTTTGATATAATATTGAAAACAGAAGTAATGGTGTTGTATTAATTCACACTTTTGCATATGAAAATCCTAGAACTCGTTCACAAAGTAACACTCTTATTCACATCATGTGTGAGCAAATCTCTGCCTCAGATCTGAGAAAGCATGTCCTAGAACTCATTCACAAACTAACACTCTTATTCACATCATGTGCAAGCAAATCTCTGCCTCATATCTAAGAAAGCATGTCCTAGAACTCATTCACAAACTAACACACTTATTCACATCATGTGTAAGCAAATCTCTGCCTCATATCTAAGAAACCATGTCCTAGAACTCATTCACAAACTAACATACTTATTCACATCATGTGTAAGCAAATCTCTGCCTCATATCTAAGAAAGTATGTCCTAGAACTCATTCACTAACTAACACACTTATTCACATCATTTATGATCAAATCTCTGCCTCAGATTTGAGAAAGAATACACAGTTTATTCATTATTTTCATTTTTAAAAATTGCAAGATTATTTTGCAATAATTTAACGTTTTGGTTCGATATAAAAGTCATCCACCTGAAGAATCTGTTGACTGATATAAAAGTCATCCACCTGAAGAATCTGTTGATTGATATAAAAGTCATCCACCTGAAGAATCTGTTGACTGATATAAAAGTCATCCACCTGAAGTATCTGTTGACTGATATAAAAGTCATCCACTGAAGAATCTGTTGACTGATATAAAAGTCATCCACCTGAAGAATCTGTTGACTGATATAAATTAGGTTTTACATGTTGTTGAAAAGAAATGCTTCATTAAAAGTGTGCTTCATAGATCATTTTACAAACAATTTAAGTCCATTTCCGTTTGACAAAAAGTCTCAAAATATTCCACTGATGCGTCCTTTCATTCTTTCAATTGGTAATAATACACAATTGGGATTTCAATCGCTAATACACAACTGGGCCTTTCAATCGCTAATACACAACTGGGCCTTTCAATTGCTAATACACAACTGGGCCTTTCAATCGCTAATACACAACTGGGCCTTTCAATCGCTAATACACAACTGGGCCTTTCAATTGCTAATTCACAACTGGGCCTTTCAATCACTAATTCACAACTGGGCCTTTCAATCGCTAATACACAACTGGTTCTTTCAACTGGGCCTTTTAATTCAGTTGGGCCTTTCAAACGCTAATACACAACTGGGCCTTTCAATCGCTAATACACAACTGGGCCTTCAATTGCTAATACACAACTGGGCCTTTCAATTACTTATCCACAACTGGTCCTTTCAATTGGGCGTCTTAATTCAGTTGGGCCTTTCAAGTGTCAATATTGTCAAATTGTAACTGCGTAAAAATCAAACTGTCATTTAAGATTACAGATCCAAATGAACTGTAGGAATTGACCACAATTTTTTTAATATCATTATTACTCCTGCAAATAGGATATGACAAACGCCACAAAAGGAACAAAGCAATAATCTTCATTTGCCATTTATCTTCGAGATAATTCTGATAAAGTGCAGAACCATTGCAATATTAGTGGCTTAAAAACTTCAGCCGCACATTGAATGAGAGATAAAGACTAAAAAGAAGAACTTACTAAACACATAAAAAAAACACTAGGTTGAAGAGTGTTGGTAAAATATAACTGAATAAAGATGATCAGATTATTGATATATAATATTCATGGGTTTATCTAGTTAGAAATGCAGAACATCCAGAGCCACAGTGGTTAAGTGGTTAGCGTGTCAGATTTATTATCAGAGGCTCTCTGGTTCGAATCTGACAGGGACCAGTCCGAATCGACTGCCGTGAAGTGCCCCTGAGCAAGGAAGCATCTATCATTGTCTTGGAAGTAAATAGTCTTACATTTGCTGTTATGCCCTTAAGTACTAATCAATTAATCTACCAATAAAACGAAAATCTAGATATAAGCGTGTAGCTGTAAATAATTGTTCTCCTGATTTGAGACATTTCAGAGAATCCCATATCATGTTATCCACTTGATCTGCAACACAAACGACCTTCAGATCAACAATTGAGTCGACTATCTCTGAGGATTGGGCAGGAATTCCACACCCTGGGGCTGGAGCTAGGGATATCTGAGGCTGAGATCCAGCAGATACAGACAGAAAACCCATTTGTCGCCACTCAGTGTTTCATGATCCTGTTCAAGTGGGCTCACCGAAATGTGGACCAAGCCACTTTCAGAAATCTTCAGAGGGCCTTGTGTAACGTTGGCGCCGATATTGAAATATTAAAGACTCTTAACGAAGCTGGTACGTTATGTCTTTAGTGTCATTTTTAGCTCTGTATTTTGACACCATTTTAAAATGTTTTAGACCTAAGACACTATGCGACACGGAATTGTATTTGTTATCACGAGTACACGTCTACTTAATTGCTACATAGATTATATGGTTCGATTGACTATCTTGTGGAACTTAAACATGAATGAATGAACAAATGAACGAAGGAATGAATTAATCAACTAAGGAGTCGACTGGCCTTCCTTGTGTATGTTAAGGTTGTTGGTACGGATCTTGCCATAACTTTAACTATTAGAGAGCATCAAATTTATATAAGTGAGCTAATGAACAAATGTTTTCTATAACTTTATTAACGCTAAATTTATTTGATGAAAAGATCATTGTAGCTGCAGATGTTGTTCCGCTAAAATGAAATTATCAGTTGTATGATTCAGTTACTGATAAAAGTTATGAACTTTATATACTATAAAAATATATAAATTGGTGTTTACAAAGAAAGAAGCGGTTTAAAAATCTTTAACAAATTTGCTAAGCAAGGTAAGCCTTCGTTTGCTCCCCTTTAGTTTCTAAGGACACGATTTCGCTTCCAGGCAGTACACATTTCGCTATCGGTCCATGTAGCTAATAAGTGACGTTAATATGCACTCTGTAAGAAGGAAAGAGTGAAACAGGAACCAGACAATGAATCATAAAAGTAGAGAATAGATCTGAGCTATTAAATGAATCGCTGGAGTGCCCCAAAACTGATTTTGTTTTTTGTTTTTGTGGGTTTAACGCCATTTTTCAGCACATCACAGGCCATATATGGCGGCCAGTATATTTGGTGAAGGAAGAAACCGGGAAGACCCCGGGAAGAACCACCTACCCACGGGCAGCTACTGGCAAGCTTTCTCACATACCCACGTTGGCTGAGCCCTGACTCGAACCCACGCTCACATAGGTGAAATGTCAGTGATTTGTAAAGACGAGCCCCTTAGACCACTCGGTCAACTGTTGTATGAATTCCTCTGTAAGGCCGATAATTAGTAGCAGGGGCTCTAATATGAATTCCTCTGTAAGGCCAATCATTAGTGGTCTGGTTTTACGATATTTATGCATTATTGTAGCAAAATAAAAATTGATAATGTATTACACAACGATTGCTTTACTAATTTTGGGCGCTACAAAACGCAAAATGGACAGACCCTACTTATTTCAGTACGGAATGTACAGAGGCCGAAATGGTCGTGATCGGTTGATCAGTGAACTGTTATCGAAAAAATTAAAGGGTTGAAAACTTTAGGTTTATTATCATCTTAAATATTCCAAAATAATAGTTAACTGTTTGGCAGTTTATACTTAGTTAAAAATCGATTCAAATATACAGTAAAGCAAGATTCAACTGACAGATCTCTGGAATGTAGCAAATCTTCTAAAAATGCCTATGCATTTGACCTATGCTATAAAGTCCCAACCATCATTAAACGTATCAAGGAAAATTTATAGCTGAAGGGATCTCACTAATGGTATTGTTTGTATCTTTTAGTGGTTTATGAACAATTTAACAAACAGAAGGTTTCATTTCCTTTCTAGACGATTTTGTGTCGTGCTTATCTCCTGATGTATTGGACACAAGGCCCACAGAGCAAGAGCTGAAGAAGATCAGTGGACATATTGGGAAAGAGCTCGTTCATCTTGGTGTGGAGCTAGGAATTCGTGTGACCAGAATTGAGCAGATTCGGTTGGAGCATCCACGTTCTGTGACCAGACAATCTCTTGAGATCTTGTTTGTTTGGAGGGGAATCAATGAAGGTCAAGATACATTTCGAAACCTGGAGAGGGCATTCAGATGTGCTCGCATGGATGTTAGTATTCTAAACGAAGTTCTGCAGATTTAGTCTCGTGGGCATGTCTTCGAAATTTTAAGATTATCAAGTCTTCGTGAGTAAATGCCTTATGTCTAGACAATGTTTTGAGATCTTGGTTGAGTGAAGCCGAATCTAAGCTGGCATAGTCACATTTAAAAACCTTGAGAGGAAATTTAGAGGTGCTTGTATGAATAAATGTGCAGATATTCTGAGACAAGTTCTGTAGAATAAATATGAAGGTATTTTGACAATATGTTAAAAGTGCCCATTTTGGATCATGACACATAGTTTAACATAGTACAAGTTGTTTGAGCAAATCTGTTGAACGAAATCTTGAAACCAAAGTAACGAATGACCTTATTATTAGTTCCAATGTCATGGAAATTTATTATCTGTAAGAAAGATTTCAAACAAAGTCATGTAAATTCTAACATGTCAGTGAGTCATAATGGAACGGAAGTATTGTAAGAATTGTTTGAGGATATATATAGAGTGCCAAACGCTTTCCTTTTCAGCAATACTTTAAACTTGATGCGTTTCAATTTTGAGAAAGAAACGATAAATATTTTTAAATGGTCCATATTTTATGAGCCATAAACAATGGATAAATACCATTTTTACCATTTCGCATTTGACCGAAACGGTAACAGGCAACAACATACAACCGCGGACATTATGTGCCGTTTTTGCATTCAACTAATGACGGTACGTGTTAGGTTGCATTCGACCGAGTCATGCTTGATGATCCTGTCAAATGCAATCTAGCATTTACCGTCGTCTGTCTAGTGCGAAATAGCGTGTACCGTCGTCTGTTTAGTGCGAAATAGCGTGTACCGTCGTCTGGCGAGAGCGAAATAGCGTGTACCGTCGTCTGTCTAGTGCGAAATAGCGTGTACCGTCGTCTGTCTAGTGCGAAATAGCGTGTACCGTCGTCTGTCGAGTGCGAAATAGCGTGTACCGCCATATGTCTAGTGCGAAATAGCGTGTACCATCGTCTGTCGAGTGCGAATTAGCGTGTACCGTCGTATGTCGAGTGCGAATTAGCGTGTACCGCCGTATGTCTAGTGCGAAATAGCGTGTACCGTCCTCCATCGAATATTTTTATGTTATCTTTGGAAAGTTTCTGAAAAACAGGATCTGTTCGTGTGTTACACATGTCTTATCGATTCACACATTGGGAAAGTGCGATAAAACTTAAATAATGCACTGAAAATGATAAAAGTGTTTTTCTAATCAACTAAATATTCGAAGGTTTGCTTTTTCATGCCCCTTCTCTGATTAAAAAAACCTGGCCATATAAATCACTTTCCAGTCAAATATCCGCCCACGTAATGATGTTTAATATACGTAATTTTCGACTTTTCACATCAAATTTTTCTTTTCACGGTGGACATGCATTGCTCGCGTTATGAATTGAAAAAGTTGCGCGTGTTTTCCTTTCTTTGGTACCTCTTTCTACTGTAGGAAATTGGCTGATAATTTTCCCTTGAGGATTCCTGGTACCGAATAATGTGCGTTCATATGGTACAATTCTGGTTTTGTGCTGCTTGAAGTATTATTCATTTAAATAAATTAATGATTTTTTTTACTTAGTCTATGCCACTGTTCACAGGATTTAAGCCGCGTGAATGTGGAAAACTTGCTCACAGTAACAAACATTCGAGTCTTGCACTTGACAATCACAGTACGATAAGCCGAATTAAACTGATTTTTTTTTAAAAACTTAGAAGTAATCCCTGTGTTCATATTACGTGTTTCGTGAATTCCATAAATGATACAGAACTAAAATATGTAGCCGAGAAAACTTAATTAAAGACGGAACTTTGGAAACGCATTAATTTAATCCATGGTACCAAAATCATGACAGGGGACCAGTCTACTTTGGAAACGCATCGATTTAATACACGATGCCAAAATCATCACAGGGGACCAGTCTACTTTGGAAACGCATCGATTTAATACACGATGCTAAAATCATGACAGGGGACCAGTCTACTTTGGAAACGCATCGATTTAATGCACGGTGCCATAAGTACACACAAGTAAAAGCTATCTAAACTTGGCATCTGGAACTGTACGCAGTTGTTTCTGACACATATGTGATTTGCTGTTTTTCCGATGGCGATTTCTTTTGAGAAATAAGTAATATGATTTCGATTTGCTCAACACCTAAGAGGCTAAAATCAGGTTGTTGTATGAAGAAAATAAATTTAAAATCACATTCTGAAGCATATTTTTACCAGAAGATCTGATTAAGCTATCAAAGTAATTACGACATGCATATGCTCATGTGTGAAAATAGAAGAGAGTAGAAATGGTAAAGCAAACTCATGTGTGAAATAGAAGAGAGTAGAAATGGTAAAGCAAGCTCATGTGTGAAAATAGAAGACAGTAGAAATGGTAAAGCAAGCTCATGTGTGAAAATAGAAGAGAGTAGAAATGGTAAAGCAAACTCATGTGTGAAAATAGAAGAGAGTAGAAATGGTAAAGCAAACTCATGTGTGAAAATAGAAGACAGTAGAGATGGTAAAGCAAACTCATGTGTGAAAATAGAAGAGAGTAGAAATGGTAAAACAAACTCATGTGTGAAAATAGAAGAGAGTAGAAATGGTAAAGCAAACTCATGTGTGAAAATAGAAGAGAGTAGAAATGGTAAAGCAAGCTCATGTGTGAAAATAGAAGACAGTTGAAATGGTAAATCAAATTCATGTGTGAAAATAGAAGACAGTAGAAATGGTAAAGCAAGCTCATGTGTGAAAATAGAAGACAGCAGAAATGGTAAAGCAAACTCATGTGTGAAATAGAAGACAGTAGAAATGGTAAAGCAAGCTCATGTGTGAAAATAGAAGACAGTAAAATGGTAAAGCAAACTCATGTGTGAAAATAGAAGAGAGTAGAAATGGTAAAGCAAGCTCATGTGTGAAAATAGAAGAGAGTAGAAATGGTAAAGCAAGCTCATGTGTGAAAATAGAAGACAGTAGAAATGGTAAATCAAATTCATGTGTGAAAATAGAAGACAGTAGAAATGGTAAAGCAAGTTCATGTGTGAAAATAGAAGACAGTAGAAATGGTAAAACAAACTCATGAAATATAATATGAAAATAAAACACTCCATCAGCTTTTAATGTAAAGTTTGTTTTTGCCGCCATGTATAGCCTATCATATGCTGAAAATGGAGTCACATTCACAAAACAAAAAACAAACATCAAGTATGTTTTTTTAAAGATAACTATGTAGCAATGATGAAATTTCAAACCCTTGCTCAGCTCTAAAAGCCGTTCTGCTCGTGAAATAGTCGTCAGTGCGAGAAGCAATATATGAATAAAAAAACTGGTTATGTTAATTTAATTACCTGGTTAACGTTTCAAATACATTTTATATGTGGACATGTTTCTAAACTAGGTATCAACGTGTAAACATCAATTGCGGCGGTATTTACCTTGAAAAACATAAATCTTTATCGTTCGATCAGTGAGTTAAGTTACATGTTTCCACAACTTGTACATGCAGTAATAACCACAGCCTGTTTATCAAAGTAATTTTCATGCGCAAGTTATTTTCCACGAATGTCTACGTACTCAGTGATATTAGGTAAATGTTGTTCTCTCAGTTCTACTTGGGAAGATGCTAATAATTAACTAACATTTACAGACGAAAAGGTAAACAGCGTCATTTTTCCTCCAGTAGAAATAGGCGTCACCTGCGTAGGAAGGGAGAAAAACCGCACATATCTATTCACACTTCACAACGCGGGGTAAGCATGACCACCTTGGTCTTTAAATTATGATAAGATAATTTCGTTTCTTGTGGTTACAAATTTTAGATTCTGTTGTTGTTAAGTCCTTCCTTGCGATAATCAGAGCATCACTACCCTCACACGTTGAATTACCCAAATGTAATAGTTTTTATCGCTACCATTCTAATGTAATGAACATAAATCTTCCTCAGGAAACAATAGCCAGCAAATGAGTAGTAATCTTTGTCGTTCTTCCATGCAAATTTAATCCCTACTCCCCCAAAAGATAAATTGAAAATGTACCAGGGTTTATCTGGATCGTTAGTAATTTTTATTCCGTTTTTTTTTAGAGGACGCCTTACTTTTACCCTGCTTGTAACCATGGAAACGAAAACTGTGATGTTGTTGAAGAAGTTGTCATCAAATCTTGCTCAGTATCCTAAAAAAGAAAATTGCCGACAAATGTATCAGTAGAGTCGCAGTAAGGATGATTTATATATAGCTTGTAAATTGTGCAAGCTATACCTTTTTTATGAATTAGAGGAAAGATTAATTTTCTATCTGGTTTGTATGGAATCCATGTCTTTGCCAGAAGTCGCATTGGGACACACAACTTATGTATCATATTCAGTAATAAAGTCTCAACTAAGTTGGATCAAAATTGGCTCAACCGTTTTGATAAGACAGGAGTAGGTATCCACACAGTTGCTATGGACGTTACCTTAGAAACAACTGTAAACGTATTACAAGTGTGTGTCAAACTCGGGAGACAATTAGTTTGGCTAGATTTATACATCGGTACCACAATGATTTATTTGTCAATCGAAAAGGTTATGGAAGCCAAAATATATTGAACGACTCTTGTGACTTCAAGTGTCAAATTAGTATACGCAATTATCATATTTATGGCAAATATGCCAGTGACATCCCCATAGTGTTATTAAACGCATTATGTCTAAATAAACGCCCCTCCCACTTTTTCTAAGAACGAACTAACGGTGTAGTCAAAGATTAAACGAACTAATGGTGTAGTCAAAGTTCAGCTAGGAAAAAAAGTCTGCCTACAAAAGAGATATTATGTACAGTGAACGGGGAAAAAATCGGTCATATAAAAACAGTGTACAATTGTATTGTCATATAAAAACAGCGTAAATTTTATTGTCATATTAAAACAGTGTACAAGTTGATTAAGAAAAATGTGTTGCTATAAAATGGTTTTTATAATCCAACATGTTCTTAGAACGGGACAACGGCTGTTTCTCAAAGTAAAGAGTGCTTCAATATGTTATTCTAAGAGATGCTCTCTTTCCCCCAAAATATTGCAATCCCCTCCCTGGGGGTATTTATTACAAGAAATAAGGTGGGGTGGGGGGGGGCTTATGACAGTATCCATATGAATGATGCTTTCTCTTTACACATTACGAAGAAACCCCAGCTTGTCAACTGAAAATCAAGCAAATGAAGAACAAAAGAGTTTCATAAAAGAGAAATAAAAATATTTTTGTCTGAGGCTTATAATACAGGGAGTATTCATTTCAATGTTGATATTTCAATAATAATGAAATATCAGGAAAAATGCACAGCAAATTTGGCCGAAATGCGACAAAACCTCAGTACAAAATCAGAACAGTGAACCAATAGCTGTAATTATCACCCTTTCTGTACAAAATATAGGTGAATTTCATCCCCAGCCTAGCCTACGGTATTGCGATGGCATTATGCAGTCCACTTACATTTGGGTCCTAGTTAGCACACATTCTAACCATGGTATCCAGTGATACGGTGCTGTTATTTTAATACTTAAAAGTCAGAGAACATCCTAGTTAGTACACATCCTAACCATGGTATCCAGTGATATGGTGCTGTTATCTTAATACTTAAAAGTCATAGAACATCCTAGTTAGGGTATCCAGTGATGCACTGCTGTTATCTTAATACGGAAAAGTCAGAGAATATCCCAGCCATGGTATCTAGTGATACGGTGCTTTTATCTTAATATTGAAAAGTCAGAGAAGTATCAGTGATACGGTGCTGTTATCTTAATACGGAAAAGTCAGAGAATATCCTAGCCATGATATCCAGCGATACAATGCTGTTATCTTAATACTGAAAAGTCAGAGAATATCCTAGATTCACATTGGACGAGTTACCAACTTAACCTGGACGAGTTACCCACTTACTCTGTACGAGTTACCAGCTTCACCCTGGACGAGTTACCAGCTTCACCTCAGATGAGTTACCAGCACATCCTGGACAAAGAACAAACGCGTAATGGATGCTAGATAAGAGTCAATTAATAGATAAATGTTTCCTAATTCCCCGTTCAAAGATTTCTTTGACACTTTGTGGTACAATGGTCCTTAGAGCATCGCACACACTATTATTTGTGGGTGAGTGCCATTATCTTATTCTTCATGACGGTTGGATAAGCCCAAGCCTTGCATTGTAGGGATGCAGGTCATTGTTGGTTGTAATCCTCCTTTGGGTATATTAGCTGCCTCGGGCTGACCTGGATCTATCTGGAGAGAAACAACTGGATTACTGTCATGGAGCAATGTCTGTTCTTAAGTGTTACGTTTTTTTTATGTGCAGCTCACAGACATACAGAGATGCTAATGTTCGCTCGGATTTTCCCATTGGTATTTGGTACTAGTAACTGAAACACAGACATTTGCTAATACCAAGGTCAGCTGGTGTGCCTTTTTCTAAATACATAAGTCCCCAGATGATGATGATGATGATGATGACGACGACGACGACAAAGAAGAAGAAGAAGAAGATGATGATGATTGTGACGACAACGACGACGACGATGATGATGATGGCGATAATGATGTGTTGTTGTAATATACTTCTTCAGCATGTCAAGTCATACCATATCAAGTCATAACCGTATTCTACGTGCATACTTACCCATAATGCAATGTTCAGTCGTAGGAAATACAAGGATTGGTCGTCTTATATGTTCAGCTGTTGTTTTGCTGTTTGATTAGATATCAGTACCAAACAGTAGTAACAGTGGTAACAAAAGAAGTAACAAAAGAAGTAAAGACATGCATAGTGAGTTGTGACAGAAGTCACCTATGTAATTAAAAACTCTAATGCTGCTTGCTGGACAGAACTGTAAATGTGACACTTTAACTTCGTGAAAGACGGACTTGATTCTTCAAATCCTGTTACAACAACAATAAAATATAGATTATGTACCATCGTCTCAAGCCACATGCGATAATCGACTACGCTCTCTTATCATGAAAAGGAGCAGATTGTTGGCCGTGGCTTACAATGATGACGAGGTTCCAGTGAAGTAATATTTTTAAAGGCTACCAGATAAGTGCTACAGAATGAAATCACTGTCACAACCGTGCGTTCCATCATATAGCGAATCATAATCTTCACGTCTAAATAATGAAAATATGTCGACATCGAAGGAACCGACCATTTAAGGAGGGGGTGGGGTTTCTCGGATTTTCTTTCGAGCCAGGATTTTTTTTTTTTTTTTTTTTTTTTACTGCAAGATATTTTTGTTTTCAACTTGATTAATGGATATGATAGTTTTTTTTCTATAAATCAGAGCAATAATATTTTTCAAGCTATTTGAGGGCCGGATATTTCTTTTAAATCCCAGTTTTCCCTTCCCCCCCCCTCCCAATATTCTTGCAAGATCATTATATAACGTCACAAGAAATACATGCGACAAAATCAGTGTTAAAGTACGTGCACGATGTTAGACGAGGCCAACCAAGAGGTTTGTAACAGTGTAAACCGGATTGAATGCCCCGCGCTGTGATGTCACAATAAAAGCGCCGTGTACTGGAAACAAATTTTACTACCATGGTAATGATTAGGCCCGGTGTCCTCTTTTCTTGACTCAGTTTATTACCCAGCCACCATTGTAAAAGTCCATAACGATAGATAATTTTCATCTGGAAGTATTGTAATGACAACCAAGGTGCAGATCACACAACAATCAGGAATCAACAGATTTTACTAACACTCTATTAGTATTAAATTTTAGAACAACAATTAATATTTTATTTAAGATCAATAAAGGCGCCTACATGACCATGTTGACGTATACTTGATCTGATCCTAGATACTAAGGGCGTTGTAGGACTCTTATCGACAAGCTGTGTTGCTGATTATTACGAATTTTGTGTGCAATAATTTGGCCAAGATGAATTTTAGATAGCATAATTTTCCTAATAAAATGTAAGCGTATGTTACAAACTCTGTCTTCCTCATATATCTCTCAATAGAAAAGAGGAGGCAGCAATAGCAAAGGTTATATGTCTGTATGCCAGAATAAGAGAGACAACCCCGGAAATTTATATCATTGTTTGAATCATATTTAAAAGAGTTATCTCCCTTTAACTAGATGAGCACCTCTTGCGTGATAACCTACTTTGTAATACACTGAAGTGTGAAATACAGAAACTTATTGGCAAAATCATTTTCATATTTTTTCATTCCTATATTTTCACACGTGAAAAATATATCCCATCATGCCATGCGACGCTTGAATGTGCGTGTTTGCAAAAAGATATACCTGCAGCAACAAAAACGAGCACTTTTTCAGCTAGAACAAATAAATACAAACTGCATTACATTCCAGACATGGAAATTCATTTTTGCTGAAGAAATTTGACTCAACGCCGTTCGCGTCTCTCTGAAGTTATTTCCCTTCATTTCCTTGACAAGACGATAAATACGCTGCGATGCATTGCTGAATCGGACTTGCTCTGTTTTCTGATAGGGTCAAATAGTTTAGAAAATGTCAAAAATGTAATTCACTGCAACAGATTAGGTAAACCCAATCCTGCCGCTCTCTTAAGTCGCAGACATTTACATGATCAGCCTATGATAGTCAAGTGAATTTACGGAAAGAGGGGGTGGGCTGTTGTGCTGAAGAATGAGTTTAATCTTCTAAGCTTCGTTTCTGGAGCAAAAAGTCTGGTATATAATAACAAGAAAATGTTTTTTTTCAACATAAATACCGGATATATTTCATCACGTGGTACCAAAACTGATATATTTTAACTCGTGGTTTCGACACTCGTTAAAATATCACATTTTTGTTTGTACCACAAGATGGAATATATATGGTATTAACGTAGGAAAGAAAATATCCTAAATTTATTTATTCTTCAGCGAATAAATTCCATTATTGTCATTTATTATGATAAAATGTAAAATAATATACACATTTACTTCAAATGGATAATTTAATCGCAAAATGAGATCCATTTACGGATAATACACTATTGCCGGTAAAAAAAAAAAAAGTCTCTAAGAATCTAAGAAGTAATTGTTTTGGTGTTTTTACGGCACAGCAACACAAGTAGGTTATTTAGTGCCGAGGCGATTGGAGTAAAGTGCCTTACTCAAGGACAGACCACACTAACTGACCCAAACTGATCCGATGGTACTATTCGAATCCGCACCCTTTCGGTCAGGAGTCTGGTACGCTAAATATTGAGCCACCACAGCTCCTTCTCTAAAACAGAAACAAAATGTGTACGCAGGAAATTAGTGCCATCTTTTTCTGACAGATTCTTGTAAAAGTAGTGTTAGTGGCAGCAACAATACTACAAGTAGTAACAATATTAGCCGTAGTAAAGGATGCAGTTAGTATCCGTATTGCTATTTCAATAGTGGTTTATTGTAACTATTATTACTGTTTTTGCCGTTGGTCTGATGATGGTATTAGCAGTAGTTGTAGGAGTAGTAGTGGTAGCAATTGTAGTAGTCGTAGGCGTAGTAGTAGTAGTAGTAATGGTGGTAGTAATAACAGTAGTAGGATAAGTGTAGAAGAAGAAATCGTAAACTATCCCTCTCTCTTCATGTAGAACATGTAGCAGTAGTGATAGCAATTGTAGTAGTAGTCGTAGTAGTAGTAGTAATGGTGGTAGTAATAACAGTAGTAGAATATGGATAGAAGAAGAAGAAATGGTAAAATGTCACTCTCTCCTCTTGTAGAACATGTAGCAGTAGTGGTAGCAGTTGTAGTAGTAGTAGTAGTATTAATAGTAGTAGTAGTAATGGTAGTAGTGGGATATGGGTAGAAGAAGAAGAAGAAATGGTAAAATGTCACTCTCTCCTCTTGTAGAACATGTAGCAGTAGTGGTAGCAGTTGTAGTAGTTGTAGTAGTAGTATTAATAGTAGTAGTAGTAATGGTAGTAGTGGGATATGGGTAGAAGAAGAAGAAATGGTAAAATGTCACTCTCTCCTCTTGTAGAACATGTAGCAGTAGTGGTAGCAGTTGTAGTAGTTGTAGTAGTAGTAGTAGTATTAATAGTAGTAGTAGTAATGGTAGTAGTGGGATATGGGTAGAAGAAGAAGAAGAAATGGTAAAATGTCACTCTCTCCTCTTGTAGAACATGTAGCAGTAGTGGTAGCAGTTGTAGTAGTTGTAGTAGTAGTAGTAGTATTAATAGTAGTAGTAGTAATGGTAGTAGTGGGATATGGGTAGAAGAAGAAGAAGAAATGGTAAAATGTCACTCTCTCCTCTTGTAGAACATGTAGCAGTAGTGGTAGCAGTTGTAGTAGTAGTAGTAGTATTAATAGTAGTAGTAGTAATGGTAGTAGTAGTAGTAGTAGTAGTATTAATAGTAGTAGTAGTAGTTGTAGTAGTATTAATAGTAGTAGTAGTAATGGTAGTAGTGGGATATGGGTAGAAGAAGAAGAAGAAATGGTAAACTATAACTCTCTCTCTCCTCCTATAGAACATGTAGCAGCAACGTTTACCAAGACTTCTAAACGTGAACACGGTTTACAATAACTGAAACGATGCCGTTTAATGAAAACAATTAGAATCTCAAACTTTTTCACTATGTACCTATTATGCACACAGCTGACTGCTATTATAATGTGCATGAGTAGTAAGGTAAAAGGCGGATTCTAGCACACCACCCTCTCTCTCATTTCAGTCCATGCAAGCCCCCTCTTGCAGTTTTGAAACCTAGATTGGATTAATTATGCTACGATCACTCCTTTTGCTTTATTAATCAGAAATTGTCATCAAACTTGTTGATGATTAATTTTTTCTTTTACTATAATAAATGTTTACATAAAAATTATACTTAAGAATTATCTTTAATTGCATTGATAAATCAATGATTGTTTATTTACCGCTAACTATAATAAATGTTAATATTTTTTCAATAGTTTTAATACAATTTGAGTACGTTATGTTGTCTAAACACACTTGATTTGTCAAATATGATGTTTTATGATATAGATTATATAAAATTATATCCTGAAATTTGGATCTGATTATAAAATTACTGTTTTGAACTTATTTTCTGAAAAAAACATCGCTAGAATCGGCAGAATCATTAGATAGTAAAAATTTAGTAACTAAGTTTGCTTCATTAGAATCATCATTTGTACTTGGAATTAACATATTTTTACAATCATATGTGATTGAATTTGCTTTACCAGGAAGAATAACATTGAAAAATAAACCGTGGTCGGTTTTGAACGTTTTAATTTTGATTATGTTACCATGTTTTAGCGTATAATAAATTTCAATGATTGTATCGTTCATTGTATTCATATCGTAATAGAACTTAGAATTTATGTAAAATATTGAATTATGTATGATATAACAGTCTTCAATGCTTCCAGCGTGAAAGAAATATTTTATGATTGGATAGTTTTTATATTTCATATTATGTTTTACTATATATTGTATCATATTTTTTTTCATATTTCACTATTCTATATGGAGAAATATTGACTAACATGTTGTCTTGTGTTTGTAATTCATGAATCAATCCAATGGTATCATATTTTTTACCTCGCAAATAAGCTTGTAATTCTGTTAATATTTTTGAATACCCTGATGCGGAGAATTTACACGATGATTTTTTATGTTCGAGTTTTGGTTCAAGACGTCGTACTCCTGCACTAATAAATATTCCAATACCAGATAGTATTAGAAGTAGTGGATTAAGTGTGCTACCTGCTGAAACAATACCGCTTGTTGTTAATACCAGCGGCGCATAAAATATTAGTTTTATTAACCGACCATAATACTTGGCGGCTTTTTTAGCGCAGTATGCTTTTTTATGATATGTATAAAAATATGCTATTAGTTGACTGCGTTCCTCATCTGAGATTGCTGTAGAAATATGATTAAAATTGATGATTTGTTTCATCGTTTATATATAATAATCGTTGATAAATATTAACTTGTAATCTTTAATTTTATAGCAGCGTCTGAAACCAGTGCATTAAAATCTGCATTTCGAACATCTGTAAGCGTTGCTCTGTATTTGTTAAATATATTTGCTGTATGACGCCGCAGTTGTTCTTCCTGTTTGTCTGTATATTCTTTTGTTGATTTATAGTCGAGTGTATCTGAAACAGTTGCAATATCATTTATTTCACCAATATCATGTTCGTGTAAATCAATGAATTCGATGGCTGCTTTAACGAAATCTATATTAATATTACGTGGAATAAAGTATTGGCGAAGGATTACGTATGCAGTTGCGAATCTTTCTTTTATATTTGATTGATTTGATCGTGGCTGATCTGATAATAAACCATTACGTAAAACAGTTTTTACTCTTAAATAACCTTTTTCTTCAAAATAAGACTCTAAAATTAATTTGTTTAGATTTTTAATTTTAATATCCTGAGAAAGTAAATAACGACCTGAATAAGATGTATATACGTCACGTGGATGATCTTTTATAATATCACGAATATTCGTCAAATTTTTTATTTTATTTAGATAGTCTACTTTAATTTTATCTTCTAAATGCCTATTTTTATTATAATAAGCCTCAGCGTCTACGACACTATACCCAAAAACATTAAACATTCTTTCATCAAAAAGTGTTGGTATCTCAACTGTACTTTCTGGTCCAATGTATTTTTCAATAAACCAAAGTGCAAAAACAGCATCAGTGAATTTGTCAATATCGTTATGGTAATTAATAAGTTTCTCAAATTTTAATTTTTCTGCAGCTTTTGCAACTAGTTCTTTAAACTTTTTATTTTTTTCATCATCGATAAAATCTCTGTATTTTCCAAATATTTCTGTTTTTTTTTTAATTATTATTTGATCTTGTTCAAACGAATAAGATAATTTATATTTGAATTCGAAGGTTTCCGGAACATTATTTATCTTATTTAAATCAACATTTTGGCTATTTAAGTCAATAAATTCCATAGCTGATTTTACAGCGCCTATTGGTATAATATCTAGCAGTAAGTACTGATATAATATTGTATACGCTGCAGCAAATTCACCTGGTATATTATGTTTCGACAACAGCTCATTTACCTTTAATTTTACTTTTATTAGTTCACGTAAATTTGCGTACAGTGGTTCACTCATGAAAGAATCCAATAAAAGATCGTCATCTCCATAAATTGTTATTTGATCATATGTTTTTTGTTTTAGATCTGGATTCCATGTTATTTCATCAGTTATTTCATCAAGTGCATTTAATTCATCATAAAAAGGTGTTCGTTCAGCTTCTGATAATGTTTTCAATTTTTTCTCGATTGTTTCAACAGTGTCAAATGGAGTTGCTATATCATCACCGTTGTATTTGTTCTGAAATTCTGATGTTTTTGATGATACAAGAATTAAATAACTCGTGGCAAGTACATGCGCGTCATCTGGTTCGTTGTGGACAGCAACAATTGTTTCAGTGTCATTGTAATCTAATCCGAACTCTCTGAATAGTCGCCGTTTAGCAAAATTATTAAACGCTTTTATGTTTCGTATAAGACCATGTCGCTTTTTCTCAAAAATTTTATCTAAGCAATCTAGTCTTTCTTTATGTTTTCCTGATTCTCCTCCAGTAAATTTTCGTTTTTGTACTAGCTTTGATCGTAATATTGTAAAAGCATTATCTCGTGATAACTCTACTATTACATCGTGAAGTAATTTTTCAATTTCACTCTCTATTTTATTCATTTCCGCTTGTGTACAGAATTTTACAAATATATCGTATTTGTTTAGAATTTCTTTCATCTGAGCTTTTCTCATTGTGTTAACCGATCTTAAGTTTCTAATATTTTCAGTTTGTTCATCTGCATTTTTTATCATATTTGATAGTTCACGAAGAGCTGATCGAATATTTTCTTGCCGTTGCGCTTCATCTTTTTCTTGTTTTGTTTTACCAGGAGGAATAGGCGTAGTAAATTCAGGTTTATCCAATTGTGAGTGATCAAATTCAAATATTTTATTGTAAAATTCACGACATACTTCAACGATATCAGACATTTACTATTTATTTGATTTTATATTATTGATTTATACAAAAAATAAATTATGTAATAATCAATTACACAGTATCATTTAATGAAAATATTTGAAACATGCTAAGACCAGGATTTACAGGCTTGGCGTCAACGATATATAATCTGAAATACGAATACTTAGTTGTATTCGATAAAGTAAATTCTTGAAGTGTTGTTCCGATATAATTAACTCCAGGAGCGATTGTGTATAATGTTGTATAACCAACATCATTGCTGGAGCCCTCAAGTCGCCAATTATATATTTGTTCTTGGTTGGTAGTTCGTCCACGCAGTTGAAATTTCCATATAGCAACTGGAGACGGACACTGGATTTTGATCCAAAAGTTTGCTGACATACCATTGGTCGCTCATTCATTAGCATTTGTACCAGAATACAGATGATATGAAAAGACATAACAAGGATCAAATCCAGAATACGCCGACGATGATGTTGCTATAAATCCAGTACGATTGTTGCTGTTTCCAGCTAGCGGTGGGATATGACCAACACTGTTTTTGACTCGAATAGCACCTGCGATCTTAGAATCAACATAAGCTTTGTTGGATAAATCATCTGTTGCTGTTGGCGCTGTTGTACATTTAACAACACAGTTTGTCATCACAAGATTGCCGGTCATTGTATCACCGATTTTGTTAACCACGGTGTTTTTGAGGTTAACAAGTGATGAATATGGAACAGCATCGCCAGGATTGACCGGTACTGCTACATTTGTTATCGCAATATTGTTCATGTTTAACGGACCCGTCATTATGGTTCCAATTCTGAGAACAGCATTGTCATTCATGTACTTGACATTGACTGCGTTATTGAGTGCCAATGATAAGTATGTGTTTAATCCGTTTAGAACATATCCGCCCATGTTGACTGAGCCAATCATTGTTGTTCCAGTTCGAGGAACATATTCCGCTAGTTTTGTTGTTATTTGCGCATAAGACGTTGCATCGGAAATGTTTCCTGGTGGAAATGTCGTTGGTAATCCTGTTACTTTAGCACCATTAACCATTGTTAACGTTCCAGCCATTATATCTCCAGCGTGGCTGACATATTGTGATGTAATATCATCAACATATGTTTTGTTTACTAGATCAATAGCCGTTGAAGGAATTGCCGACGACGTTATTTTATTCATTCCCATGCTTAACGTGCCGATCATAATGTCGCCAGTTCGTTTGAGAAATACCGTTGATTCATCCACATATGTTTTGTTCACAAGATCAGTGCCATTAATTGGAACATACGTCGATGATATTTTATTTGATCCCATGATAAGTGCTCCAAGCATTGTACTGCCATAGCGGTTGACATACGTTGATGCAAATCCATCTACATATAATTTGTTGACAACGTCTGAGGGATTTGTTGGAACATACGATGAAGTTATTTTATTAGCACTCATATCCAGGATTCCAGTCATTACGTCGCCAGCTTTATTAACTTTTCTGTCATTGATTGCTAACATCTGGGCTAGACTTACCGCTTGAGTATTATTAGGATTGAGCACAGGATAATCAGTTTCCAAACCAATTACTCTAGAATTGCTCATTTTTAAATTTCCAGTCATTGTGTCCCCAGATTTCTTCACTAATCCTGATATATCTGTGGCTCCGACAACTTTTGTTGCTGATGGAGAATCTATTGTTGTGTTTATTACTGTACCAAATTTACTATAATAAGACATTATTATAATATAGATTTTTTATAAATATATATAAATACAATTATATACAAACAAAAAAATGTCAATTATTAATTTTGATGATCCATCACGAGATATTCGAACAAAACATAAGAATGAGTTGCCAGATACACATTATTTAATTGTTGGACGAACTGGATCGGGTAAAACTAATCTTTTGATGAATTTAATAATTAGTAAAATATTAAAATATGATCGAGTGTTTATTTATACAATTAATGCACAACAACAAAAATATGATTTATTGCAGCAATTTAACAGTGAGGTTTTAAAAACAATTTCTGGCAACAATGTCATTACATTTCATTCACCAGATGAAGTTATTCCTGTTGCGGAACTTGACGATGAGGAGAACAAGATTGTGGTATTTGATGATATACCTTTGACAGCTAAAGACACAAAACCCGTGGAATCCTATTTTGCATTATCTCGAAACAAACGTTGTAATTCTATTTATCTCGCTCAAAGTTATTTTACAGTACCAAAGACGATTCGACGCAACACAGGTTGTTTTATTTTATTTGGTGGGCTTGATAACAATGATGTAAATAGAATCGCAAACGATTTTTATGGTGGCGCCATGGATAAAAAACAATTTATTCAGATGTATAAGTCGGCAACGTATAACATGTATGATTTCTTTTTGTTTGACAAATACGCTGCTGATCCTGAGAAGATGTTTCGTAGAAATATCACACAGTTGTTTTGATTACAGTTCACTTTATTTCAAAATTATGAATAACTAATTAATAATGGAACGATATTATTTGCAACAAGTTCATGGAATTAATGATCGGATAAGTGTGTTGCGCCGATTAAGTTTAGCTAAATACAAAAATCAACGATTGTTTCAATTGACAAGACGGCGTGAACAGACCAGAGAGGATTCATTGATAAGTTTTTTGAAACCCGTTCGCAAATTATTTGTTGGATCTTTTGTTGATCCAAAAACCAATGAGGAAATAGATTTAGATATAGCAACAGCAATCAATCGTGGCCTTAAACCAACCAGTAAAATGATTAATAAAATTAGAAAACAGTTTAAGGGTTTAAAATTAGGTATTATTAAAGATTCTGATACAGATTCCATAGAATCACGAAAAAGTGAAATAATAAGTTTAGGTAAGTTTCAAACGGTATTAGCGGAAAAACCATCAACATCTGAAGATTTTTTCAAACCAAGGTCGCCAAGTGATCGTAAAGGATCGCAGGAGTCGTCATGGTCGTCATCGTCGTCATTGCCATCATCTTCGTCATCAGGTATTACTATTAAAGAAGCATTAAGTCCAACATTTCAACTCGATCCGACTAGTACTTATGATCCAAGAGAAATAAGATATAATAATATAAAAGATTATAATTTACAAGAATTAATACAAATACAACGTGAAAATTTGATTTTACAACGTAGTCTACTTTTTGGTCAAAATAAAAACTTAGTTCTATTCTTAATGCTAATAGTTTGATCGAACAAAGAATTTTTGAAGAATATGAATCACAATCTAGAACTGCAGAATTTGCAGATTTAGTCAATGAAGTTAAGTTTTTAACAAATCAATATAAAGGTGAAGTTAACCTAAAAGATGATGTTAACACATATCAAGAAAATATTTTGCAAAGATCGAAATTAACAGCTTATAATGTTGAAATGAACAATCGAGAAAAACTTAGAACTTCTCCAACCGCTCAAGAAAGCTTGATTACACACGATTATCACAAACTTTTTGAAACTCCTAAACGTGATGATGATGAAGATCAAGGTGAACAATTGAGGATTGTTGATACATCGACTGATCGGATCGAGCCTGATCAAATTGAACCAGATCAACCCGATCAGGATTATGAAAAAGAACAAACACAATCAATGATCGAGCACGCTCGACCTGATCAGTCTTTAACCGATTCGCTGACTGATCAACCACAATCGGTAACTGATTTGATTGAAAAATTTAGTCAAGATTATCAAACATTAAAAATCAGTGAAGACGCTAAACAAGAAGTTGAAGACGCTAAACAAGAAGTTGAAGACGCTAAACAAGAAGTTGAAGACGCTAAACAAGAAGTTGAAGACGTTAAACAAGAAGTTGAAGACGCTGAAGATGTTAAACAAGCATTGAAAGAAGAACAAACACTTAAAAAAGAACAAGCATTGAAAGAAGTTGCAGAAGCTCAAACAGCGACAAAAGCTAAACAAGCATTTAAACAATTTCAAGAATATGCAGAGGCGTCAATTAAAAAAGAAGAGCAAGAAAAAGCTGATCAAGCAGTTGCAAAAACAAAAGCTGACCAAAAAAAGCTGATCGAGCACTTAAAAAAGCAAAAGATGATTTAGAAGCTAAACAAGCAGAGGCTAAGCGAGTAGAGGTTGAACAAGAAGAAGCTAAGCAGGTAAAATATAAACGAGAAAAAGATAAGCGAGAAGAGGCTGAGCGAGCAGAATATGAACGAGAAGAAGCTAAGCAAGCAAAATATAAACAAGCAGAATTTGATCGCTTGTTTAAACATTCAGAAGATGAAACATTAGAAGATAAACCAATAGAAGATAAACCAATAGAAGATGAACCAAGAGAAGATGAACCAATAGAAGATGAACCAACAAAGCATGAACACAGATTTACAAAAGCTAAACTAATCCAAGAAATGTCAGATCTTGAACGAGAAAAACAACAAAAAGAGACAGACTGGGCAAACATTTTAGAAAAAACACAAAAATTTAAGATTCTTTCAGAACAAACACTAGATAAGGAAAAACCCGATCAGATTAAACAATCAGTTGTGCCAGATCGGTTAAAGACTGATCAAATTGATCGTTATCAATCACTTCAAGAAGTTAAAGGAGATAAACTAGTGACAAAAGCTAAACAAGCAGCTGAAAAAGATAAAGAAGATCGAGCTAAAGAAGATCGAGCTAAAGAAGTTCGGCAACGAGAAGAAAAAGCAGAACGGGCAGCTAAACAATTGATGAGAAAAGAACAAGAAACAGAGAAAGAAAAAGCTAAACAAGCATTAAAAGAAATTGAACAACAAGAGTCACAAGCAGATGATAAAATATCAGCAGCGAAAAAAGAATTAACAAAAAAAAAATACTTGAACAAAGATTTAAAACAAAAACTGATAAAATCGATGAAACAACCGTTTTTGAACAACAAAAAGCTGAACGAAAAAAAGAAGCGGATATTAAAACGCAAAAACGATTGAGCGCGGAGAAACAACGAGACGAATAAAAAAAAATCATCGAAGTGATAAAAAAAAATTACGATGATACCTCTGAAATGCTTAAAGCTGCTGCAAAAAGACGAAAAGAAGAAGAAGAAGAACAAATATTAAAACGTAAACAACAAAAACCAGATATTATGATTGGAATGCCCTCAACTGTAAAAGACTCTAAAACGGTATTTGAACAAGTTAAAGTTCCTGTAACGTTTATAAAACAAACAAAAGAAGATAAAGAAGGTACAGGAGATAAAGTCACACGATATCTGGAAATGGTGGCTGAGAAATCTCAAGAGGTGAATACAGATAAAATGAAGGAAATTAAAAAGGCTCAAGCGGAGTTAGACATAAAACACGCTGATCAAAGAGAAAAATTTAATATTGAAGCTGAAGAAGACATTGCTTTAAAATTGAAACGTGCATATAGATATGATCATGAATCTACAGTTGATAGGCAAGCAATAGAAGAACAGTATAGACGTCATCCAAAACGAACTGAGTTAGAAAAAAAACACAATGATGAACTTGATGAAGTAATAAAGATAGGTCCAAAAAAAGAAAAATATGAAAATACGATCAAGATGATCGATGAAAGTTTTAAAAAAAAATATAATGCCGCAGTTAAAGCTGGTGATAGTGAAACTGTAAAAAAATTACAACAACAACATAAAACAGATTTCGAAAACTTACACACCGACTACATAAAAAAGAGAGAAAAAGCAATAGATGAAGTTCCTAAAAGAGTTTTTGACAAACTTTTAAAGAAACAGGGTAAAGAAAAATATGAATTAAATAAAGAGCTTGAGGAGAGTAGAAGGGCAGCATTGAGACAATCGTCAACACATTATGCAGATACTGACAAATATTATGGAGAAACGTTATATGAGGAAAAGAAACAAGATTTTAAGGCGTTACTAACAGAACAAAACTATGATAGACAAATACAAACCGATAAATTAGAAAGAGAAGCTGAACTTGAGAAATTAAAACATGATGCAAAAATTAAAAAAGATGAACGTGAAGGTAAGTTTGTACTTCCAAAACCAAGGTTACCACCAATTAGTTTCGATTTAGCTAAATTAAACTGGGCGCCAGCAACAACAACGATACCACCTAGTCAGCTTCCAGAAGATCTGTCAAATGTACCAGTTCCAACTATAATGGAATCAATCGCATCTACAGTTACATCAACTCCAGCTGCAGTGTCATCAATTTCAAAATATGTTCCAACAGGAAGGAAAAGAGGTGATTGGTCAATCTAAGCACAATTAGAAAAAATAATTTCGAAGGAAGATCAGAAAACAGCTCTCGCTGAAATAGGAAAAGTTGAGCCAGGAAAAAGATGGATGATTGACCCAACAAAACCTAAAAAAACATGGGTAGAATGGAAGCCAGAGTTTGGCCCGTGGGAGGAAGTTAAACCACCTAGTCAGCCAATCGAGGAATCGGCAATCGAGCGTGCTCGATCGGACCGATCAAGTGCTCCAACAATCAAACCAGTGGCAGAAGTTCCTGTAGATGCTTCAGGTCCTGATATGAGACTACCACCATCAACAGATATGAGATCTCCATATATGGCAATTATAAAAAACCCTGCATCGTATTCAACAAAAAAATTAAATAAGATGACTAAAGAAGAGATTATTAGATTACAAAAAGATGTGCTAGAAGACAGAAATCGTTATGGTGGTAGTCCTGAATTTATTACAGATGAGGGTACTAAAAAATTCCTTAGAGCTAATCAAAACCTATTAGGTAGGATACAATCTGTTTTCAAAGCAAAATCTCACCAATAGAATATTTTGTATAAATCGATTATATATAACACACCAACTAATAAAAAAAAAATTATAGTTACGAAGACTGGTGGACATCATTGGTTAAAGTTGCCAAACATCTTGGTATTATTTCCACAAACATCAATGCAAAAAAAGTTATAAACGCGATTAAAGTAATTGGTGGCATGGATCAAACAAACAATGGTGACGATAACAGAAATAAAATTAATACTCTGCGACGACTTGTAACATTAAAACAAAATCAACGATTAGAGAATCGTCAATCGACAATCGAGCACGCTCGATCAGGAACTCTCGATCAGTCTGATCGACCTCAGTCATTGACCGATCAGGAACTCTCAATCGACATTCGAGCAAGCTCGATCAGACCAATCAGGTTAATTAATAACGAAGATGATCAACGAATTAAAACATTAAGAAAGCTTTCTTTGGTTCAACAAAAAAATAAAGAGTTATTTCAACAAGCGAGGTGGGATGAGCAACATAGAGAGGAATCATTGCTTAGATTTTTAACACCCGTTCGAAGATTATTTGTTGGTACGTTTGTGGATTCCACAACGAATAAGGAAACAGATATGGATATAGCAACAGCAATTTCACGTGGTTTTATACCAACTAAAGAAACACTTAATAAAATAATAGACCAACTTTCAACTCTTGGAGAAAAAGAAAAAGAAAAAGAAAAAGATGAAGCAATGCCAGGATTATCAGAAGATGGTCAAACAACAGACGTTGATGAATATGGTGATCCTTTAACTCTTCCTCCACCAATGCGAACCTTTAAACGTATTGACATAGACAAAGAAATTAAAGAAGCTTATAGCATGTCCGTTGATGAATTAAAAGATAAACGATCTGAATTAAGCAAACAAAATCAATTAACTGGACAAAGAATATCACGAGGTTATACCAACCCTGAAATTGAAAAACAACATGAACTAAACATGCTTTTAAATCAAAATTATAAAGATATACTCGATCAAAAAATAAAAATGGAAAAAGAACTTGATGTCGCAGCAGATATTACAACATCTCAATTAGCTCAACAAACGAATATACCGAAAGAAAAAATATCACAATCTAAAACAATTGCTCAAGCGGTAGCTGGTTACAAAGAACAATTAACCGATGAAGCAGCTAAAAAACAACAAACTAAAAGTGATCATAAAACGTTTACCGATTATATTAAAACCTATACCACTGATCAATTAGGTGATTACATAAAATCCAGTAAACCAAGTTCTGTCGACGAAGAAGAAAAATTAAGAATCGTCAAACAAGTATTGAAAAAGAAAGAAAAACCTGGACAAGGTATTAAAATCTTTAAAAGTGCTCAAGCGGCCGCTGATCGGTTAATGATACTTGCAGCATCAAAACAAGCTGGTAATTCTGGAGTGGAAATTGATAATGAAATTGTGGAACTACTAGATTATCTCAGGAGTGGTAAACATATAAATTCAAAATTATACAGAAATTTTATAAACAAGTTTGTTGACCGATCGCGTTCTTGATTGGACCGATCATCAATCGAGCGTGCTCGATCAACGATTTTTATAAAATCAATTATTGTATAATCACTAACAATGTCTGCTGTAACATTACTCATGGATTCAACCACATCAGCGATTCAAGATAGTTCAACAAACAGCGCAAATTTCAGAGTATCGTATTTCCCAGCAATTGAACTTCCCGTCGACACCGATTACGAACTCGGATTAATATCAGCAACAATGTGGCACTCGTTTTACAACATTAAAAAAGACATCAACGATCGATTAGATATTATCGTCGGCGGAATCACCAAAACAATAATAATAACATCTGGCGCCTACAACGTCGTTGACATTAATGATTTTATTAAATTAGAAATTAAAAAACTTGGTTACAGCGATGACTTTAAAATTGAGCCAAATTATAATACAATGCGCTCATCAATGAATTTGAAAAACAATTTTCGTGTTGATTTTTCAACCATAAACACGATCGGCGAAATGTTTGGTTTTGCAAAACAGATTTATGGTTCTCTAACTGATTCTGATGTAACAATAAGTGGAGAATTCCCAATAAATATATCCGATGTTAGCTCAATTTTAATTAATTGCTCAATCATTTATGGGTCTCATTCAGCGCGTGGAAGTTGAGGCCAAACAATTTACTCTTTTATTCCAGATGCTCCTCCTGGATCACTGTTGATGGTGTCGCCGAAACAAGTTATTTATTATCCTCTTAATGTCAAAGATCGAATCGCAGATATTACAATGTCAATCACGAACCAATCGGGACGGCAATTAGATTTTAATAATGAACAGGTAACGTACTACTTGCATTTACGTAAATCCACTTAATGTAGTTTCATCTTCCTGAGAAATTCGAGAATTTGAATCCACTTAGTGGATTTACGTAGTTTTTGAAACTCATTGAGTTTTATCAATGGTGCTTTATAATATGCGACAACGCAAGCTAATGAACAAAAAAATCGTAGGAGGATTAATCGGAGGAATATTTTCAAAAGTTGTACGTGTTAAGCCAGGAATAGATTTTATAATATCACCAATTGCAGTTCACGAATCAATGAATCGGTCTTTGATCGATCACACAAATAAAATTGGATCCGGTTTATTTAGTAATCTTTTTAAATTAGCTACAACGTCTGCAGCTAAATTTATTCCAAAACTTGCACCGCTTGCATTTGATGCTGCAAAATCATTGACTACAAGCGCGGCATCTGCGGCTGGAACAGCAGTTGGACAAAAGATTGCTGACAAAATTCGAGGACAACCAAAATCAGTCTTGACTGATTCACCGTCGAATCAGCAACTGGTGAATCAGCAGCCGATTGAGTACGCGATCGGTCAAAGACCGATTCATCGATTGCCGATTGATCGAACAGATCAGATGGATAGATTAATAGCAAATATAGCTCCAACTCCTGAAATAGAACGAGCGATGAAAAAAACTGCTAAAGAATTTAGTAAACAGCAATCAATCGTAAACGGATTAAATGGTCGATCCGCTGTAAACGGATTAAATGGTCGATCATCGATTCAACGAGTAACTCAAAATCCAGTTTTTTATTGATCAAGTAATCAATTATTATATAATCGATTATTATGTAATAAATTATTATATAATCAATTATTAATAAACGTTATGTCAATTCGATCATATCTTAATATCAGCGACATTTATGATGTGGATAATTCTGCAACAGAATTTGAGTACATTGAATATCAAGAAGATCACCCAAATACTCCTGATAAAGAAGGAGTTCTTATTTTAAGGACACGTGATGAAGACCTTTATCTGTTACCTCATAAAGGATACATTGAAGTTCGTGGCCGTTTAATGGACATGACTGCAGCACCAGCAGCAGGTTTTGCAGTAGGTACAAACATCTCTTTGGTCAACAATGGTTGGTCATTATTCGAACAAGCAAAATATATAATCAACGACCATGAAATCGAACATATAAGACATCTTCCATTGGCCAGCACAATAATGAATATCATAAGTTTTTCCGAAGATTACACACGATCGATTGCAACAAATATGTTGTGGATGAAAGATGGCTCCACTGGAGGTGCTAGTCCATTTGAGTTTAGAACAGGTGCTGGAGCTGCTGCTAATAATATTAATTTTCTTTTAGCTAATCCAGCTGGTACTGCTGTGGGAGATATTGGTGACGCTGTTAGATCAGGAGCAACAAATCTTCGACAACAACATTATAACGAAGGTTATGCAAAGCGGCGAGCAACATGCGATAATGGTAAGCTAGTTACAATACTTCTTCCTTTGAGCTCAGTCTTTGGTTTCTGCAAGGACGTTACTTCCGTGGTAAGAAGTATGAGGCATAGAATTGAATTAACGGTATCTAAACCAGAAAACCATATACTTAAAGCAAATGGTGTCGCTGATGCTAGATTTGTTATCAATTACGTATCGCTGTGGATGCCAAAAGTTGTACCATCAACGTTAGTATCATTAGAACTCGAGGAGGCATTAACTTCTTATACGCGAAAACTGTATTTCGAACAATGGCGAACATACGAACATGGTGTTCCAGCAGGTAGTGCTAGTGGTACATGGAGAATAGATACAGTACCATCAGAACGACTGCCGCGACACATCTTTGTTGTATTTCAAAATGCAGAAAGAAAAAATAATCAAGAACAAAGTAATATGATTTTCGATCATATGTTTGTGGAACGAATACTTGTAAGAATGGCTTCAAGACAGTATCCAGAACGAGCTTTAGAATGTAATTTTGATCCAGCAAATAAAAATATTTCCCGCGCGTACTTTACGTTGATGGAAGCTATGCAAAAATATCAAGATACCGCAGATGGATCTCAAATATCACTTGATGAATTTTCAAAATTATATCCAATATTTCATTTTGATCTTACAACACATTCCGAACGATTAGTTGGTACTCCAGCAGATATTGAAATTCAATGGAACCTCAACAATGCTTTGTACTCTGCTGGAAGAACGCTTCCAGCTAATGATGGTGGAAGAGTAGCTGGTGGTGTTGCTACCCTAGGTGGATATAATAATTTAGCTTATAACGTTTATGCGTTAATAACATCTGACAGATATGTTGTTCTTGATGCTCTTAATGGTAAAATGTCAATCAAAGTGTAAATGAGCAAATTTTTATAAAATTGATATTATATAATGCCTCGTAAAATTTATAAACGAACTCGATCAACTCGATCAACTCGACGAATCGGTAAAAGACCGATCAACTCAACCGCGGTCGATCAAGCAACTAAACGCAGATTAGCAGGTGGATCAATTGGTAGTTTCATCGCGTCAGCAGCAAAAAATTTATTACCAAAAATATTACCACTATTAGGAACATTGGGTATTGCAGCAGCAACTGGAGCAATATCTGGAGCAACGGAAAAAGCAACATCAGGACGAGGAATTCGACGATCTGCTGTGATCAATCAAGGATTGATTCGCGGATTGCGGCGTAAACCAGTTTATGGAATGGGTGTAAAACGATGTCGTTGTTAATCCTTAAATTTTTATGTAATTGATTATATACACAATGATCAGAAGACCGCGGCGATCTACTGGTGGAATGAGACGAAGAGGTGGATTTATTAGACCATTATTGGCAGGAATAGCTGGTTCACTACTGCCTAATTTGTTGGGTATTGGACGAGGTGTAAAAAAAAGACGAACTCGAAAAGGTCATGGAGTAACCCTACCAGGAACAAGAAGAGCAGGATATGGACTACGACGTCGGCGAAGAAGGTAAATAAATATATATATCACCGCTTAGCAACTTTGAAATTATGGACTATTTAAAAAATATTAAAAACTTTATTGGAGTGTTTAACAAAGACCAACTCGATTCGCTGATCGAGCGTGCCCGATTGTCGACCGCGGTTGATTCACTGACTGATCGAGCACGTGATCGGTCTTTGACCGATTCATCGATTACTGATTCGTCGATCATAAACATACAAGATTTCAAAGACGGATCAGGAACACATTGGGTTGCATTACATGGTAACAATTATTTTGATTCATACGTTATTCCACCAAGCGATGCTGTTAAAAAACATATTAAGCGTCGTGGAAAAAATGATCGGTCTAATCGAGCGTGCTCGATTAATTACTCGTCGAAGCAAATTCAACCAGCTGGAACCAACACATGTGGTTATTATTGTATACTATTTATAAGATGGATGAATTTAAAAAATCATTTGTTGATTTTATTTTGCAATTTGATCCAAACCCAACGGCGAACAATGATATAATTTGCATGAAAATGTTTAATAAATTTTATAAATAATTTTTATGTAATCAATTATTATATAATCAATCATATAATAATTGTATAATGATATCATACTGCCTTAAGTGTAAAGCTAAAACAGAAAGCAATAATGAGGCAACAACAACAACAAAAAATAATCGAACAATGATAAAAAGTATATGTGAAGTGTGTGGTGGAAAAAGAGTACTTTTATTAGTAATCAACGATCTAGCGTGATCGATCAGCAAATCGGCAGCGGTAATAATAATCTGGTTGATATTGTGTTAAGTGAGTACGTCGATGATATTATCTACAATTAATCAATAATGAATTGTAAGTGTAGAATTAATGGTAGACCATCACAAAAATGTATTTGCGTGGAAGGTAATGCACTACACAACTACTGTAAAAAATGTAAAAAAAGTAAAATTGTTGGTGGAGCAATTGATATCCATAAATGGATTGGAAAGTTACCACGACCTAAAAGTGGTTGGACACTACCAGGACATAAATACACTGGACCTTTGAATCCACTAGATACTCAACTTGACAGCAATGATCAACCACTACCAGGACAAGAACCATACAATCAAGTTGATGCCACCGCTATGAGACATGATATATGTTATCGTGATAACGTTGGAGACAAACATATGTGTGATAAAACAATGTTGGACGAACTCCGAGAAATACAGCCAAAAAATATGCGAGAACGAGTTGACAAATTATTTGTTCGAGGAATAATTGGAGCAAAATATAAACTCGGTTTCGGAGAAACTCGGCTTGGTCAATTGGGGATAGATCATCTCAGTAAACTTGCTGTTGAGCTTCACAAACCAAAAAAAAAAAGTTTCAAATACGTCGCGTGGTCGTAAACGCCGTCGACGATACATGGGCCGTTGATCTTGCAGATATGTCAGCGCTTGCTGACGATAATGATGGTAATAAATTTTTATTAACTGTGGTAGATATTCAAAGTCGATTTGCTTTTATCGAACCAATAAAAAATAAAATGGTTGCAACAATAACATCAGCGTTTAGCAAAATTATTGAAAATAGTGAGCGGCAACCAAACAAAATATGGACCGATCATGGAGTTGAATTTTACAACAAACAATTTGAAGCCTGGTTAAAACAACATAATATTAAAAAGTACACGACGGGTAATGAGGGTAAAAGTGTAATTGTTGAACGATTCAATCGAACAATCAAAGAAAAATTGTACAAATCAATGACAGTTAATAACACACGCAGATACGTCGATGCGCTACCACAAATCGTAAACGAATACAATAACACAACACATAGATCAATTGGCGGAACTCCAAATGAAGCATTATCTGATCCAATACTAGCAAACGAAAATCTGTATCGGAAACACAAATTCAATGTTGGCGATCGTGTTAGAATTTCATTATCTAAAAAACAATTTGAAAAAGGATTTACACCAAATTGGAGTGAAGAAGTGTTTGTTATCAGCGAGATACTAACAACGATTCCTGTGACCTACAAACTAATAGATTTAAATGATGAACCAATTATAGGAAGTTTTTACGAACAAGAACTGCAGCGAACAAATCAAGATGTATTTATAATTGAAAAAGTAATAAAACAACGCGGCAATAAATCATTTGTAAAATGGCGCGGTTATGGAGATTCTTTTAATAGTTGGATACCTCAATCGTTGATCGCTGATCGCTGATCGGTCAAAGACCAATTGCCGACTAATTCGCTGATCAACAAATTGATTAATCAAACCAGTGCATTTCACGGCAGATTCTAATATAATTATTTAAAATATACTTACACTTGACAGGCGAACACAAGTTTATTAATTCACGACGTCGTTGTTCGTCAACGTTTAATAATTCAAAAATCTTAACAAAAATATAATCAAATTTAATATTTTTTTTACGCCCAGGAATCTTAACATTTAAAAAAAATAATAGTTTTCGTTGGAATTTTTCACGTTCTTCTGGCGTAAAATTGAATTTAATAGTTTTTTTTAATTACATGATATTTTGCGTTGTATTTACTTTTTTTTCTAAAATTATGATAAGGGCGATAATCAACGACTGTAACAGCGTCATACTCATCAACAATCTCTCCAGGTTCTAAATCGTATTGTGGAACATTATCATCGATCCATGGTTGATTAAGTTGATTCGTTGATTGTACATTAACAACATTTTTTGTTGATCTAGTGCGTGATCGGTCTTTGACTGATTCATCGATTGCTGAAATATGTTTGTGATTGTTAGTTTGATCATTTCTATCATTAATTCGATCAATCACTGATTGATCGCTGATAAGTAATCTTAATTTTGCCAGCATAATTATAAAATATTTGATTATATAAAATAAAATTTTATCTAATTGATTGAAAATTCAAGAATTTTTTTATGTAATCGATTATTATATAATCAGTTATATAATCAATTATGGCAACAATAGGATATCATTACAAAGGATTTATAGAAAACATGCCCGATTTGGAACGCGCAATAAGATACTGTTTCTCAAACACTAATACTGAAGGAAGCATCATGATACAAATAAATAAATTAAGCAATAAAATTGGAGCAGAAAAAAATAATATTTTATTAACGTCCAATGAATTAAAAATATTTAATGAAGTTGGAAATGTAATCGTTGATTGGGACATTGACGCAATCATGTTATTTATACACAACTGTATCTCGAAAAATCAACTAATTCGAATACTGAAAAATTAATTTACATATTTAAACTGAATTTTGCGTTGCAATTTCTTCGAAAACGCTAATCTTTGAATTCCATCAGCGACTCGTTTCACAGATGGTGGTGTGATGTTAAAATGTTTGGCTGCTGACGATATCGATCGAAATTCTTGTTGTTCTTTTGTTTCTGAATCAATCGATGTTACTGGACGCGCTGGTTTACCAAATGTAGTTTGGTTAGCATTATTACCTCGTCGTGAGTTTTCTCTTAAAGTAACTAAATCTAAGTTTTCTAATCGATTATCCGTCTTGATATTATTAAGATGATCTATAACAAGTTTTGATGGAATCAGATTATTAAAAACTTCGTAAACAAAACGATGTGATCTCATGTGTTTAAGATCAGGTGATAAAGTAAAATGCAAATATCCTAAATTATTTACACGACCAACTGTTTTCTTTGTTCGCGCATGTCTAATCATTCCCTGATCATTTGCTTCGTAATTTTTATAAACTGGATGTTTTTGAAATTCATTTTGCAAACCCAGGTTATCAGCATTAGTATCAATAACAGAACCATTAACATGATAAACTCTGTATCCAGTTGGAATTTCATCGATGAAACAAGTATAAATAAAATCTTTGACAAACATCTCCGTCTCATCACAGATAATTTTATACCCTGCTGGTGTTTTAATAATTTCTGGATAAATTTCATCATCGTAGGAAACTGAACCCGCCATTGTTCCATAAAATCCGTCAAAATCTGGATGAGCGCAAGGTGTGTTGAGTTCATCATATTCTGGAATTCTGGATTTTTGCATTGTATATAATATATAATATTATATCTCTAATTGATTAATCATATCTGTTAAAAAAAATTTCAATTAAAGATATGATATATAATAATAGTGCGGAAATCAGCACAGATTAAGAAAATTGCTTCAGCGTTTGGAGGGTTTGATAATTCATGGGAAATGAATATACCGAATAAAATCTTGTCATTATCACCATTTACATTATATGATATTATAGCTCCAATAATAATACAGGAACGATCAAAACATCTGAGTATCAAATTTTTAGTGCAATATAAAGTACTATTCGAAAAAATAACAATCGGTGATAAAATACCAAATAAAGTTGAATCCTACATTTCATCAAAATCAAAGATAGCTTTGCTAGGAACAGACATAAAAAAACTGATAACAAAAGCAATTTTCAGTGAACTTGAAAATAAAATAGCGGAATATATTTCATCGGGATCCGCTTGGGTGCTACAACAAATACAATTTGTACTTGTACACACACATAAATTTAAACCACTGCGAGGAAAATCTTATGTGGAACTACCAGAAAAAACAAATAACAGTAAATGCGTGATAAATGTAAAAAACAATGATAACAAATGTTTTAAATGGGCGATTCTATCTGCGTGCTATACACCTGAAAGAAATCCAAACAGAGTATCGCAATACAAACAATATGAAAATGTCTTAAATTTTACTGGAATTGATTTTCCTGTTGCTGAATCACAGATTGGAAAATTTGAAAAACTCAATGAGATCAGTGTTAATGTGTTTGGTCTAGAAGAATCTGCAAACAAAATAAAATATTATCCGCGATTGATAAGTAAAACAGCATCTCAGAAAACAATTAATTTGCTTTATTACAAAGAACATTATTCTTATATCAAAAACTTTGATGGCTTAGTTGCATCACAATATAACAAACACAAATCTAAAATGTATTTCTGCTACAAATGTTTACATGGATGCCAATCAGAGGATGTGTTAATCAAACATCTCGATTATTGTGTAGAAGTTCAGCGAGTAAAACTACCAGAAAAAGGAAAAGAATCATTAAGTTTCAGCAACTATAACAAACAACTGAAAATTCCATATGTTATTTATGCTGACTTCGAGTCGCTACTAATACCAATCTCATTAGCATCTAATAATCCAAAAATATCATCTACAACTGAAATACAAAATCATGTTCCTTGCAGTGTTGCTTACAGAGTAGTGTGTGTAGATCCAAATCTTTCAAAAGATATTAAATTATATCGTGGCAATAATCCCGCTGAATGGTTATTATCAAACTTAATGACTGAAGCAAATAAGATACGATTGATGTACAAACGACCTAAAAAAATGATACCACTAACACAGCAACAAGAAGAAGAACATAAGATGTCAAATATTTGTCATATTTGTCAACAACAAATTATACGTGAATCTGATAAAGTAAGAGATCATTGCCATATTACTGGAAATTATCGTGGGCCAACACATGATGAATGTAATCTACATTTTAAATGCCCTGAGTTCATTCCAATAATATTTCACAATTTGCAAGGTTATGATTCACACATCATTGTTGAAGCATTCGACAATGTAAATCTTTGTGATAAAAAAATTAGTTGTATCGCAAATACCGATGAAAAGTATATGTCAGTGACAATAGGGCCTCTGCAATTTATTGATAGTTTACAGTTTAAACCTGCGGCATTAGATGTACTAGCAAAAGGATGTAGTAAATTTACTTATCTCGAGCAGCATTTTAATGAGCATAGTAACATATTAAAACAAAAAGGAATTTATCCTTACGAGTACATGGACGATTGGAGCAAATTCAATGAAACATGTCTTCCACCACATGATAAATTCTATTCAAAACTAAAAATGGAACAAATATCCGACAATGATTACAATCACGCACATAAAGTCTGGTCAACGCTAAATTGTAAAACACTTGGCGATTACCATGATGTGTATCTTAAAACAGATGTTCTATTATTAACCGACATTTTCGAGGAATTTAGATCTACATGTTTAAACTACTACAAACTTGATCCTTGTTGGTATTACTCATCTCCAGGATTATCATGGGATGCAGCATTAAAACTAACCAAAGTAAATCTAAAATTGTTGACAGATCCAACCATGTTTTACTTTATAGAAAAATCAATACGTGGCGGAATAAGTGTTATTACTAAAAAACATGCAATCGCCAATAACAAATACTTAAAAGATTATGATTCAAGCAAGCCATCAAGTTATATAACATATTTAGATACGAATAATCTTTATGGTTGGGCAATGTCTCAACCAATGCCTGTTGACGATTTTAAATGGATAACCGGAGACCAATATCTAAAAGAAACAAATAAAAAAATACCAGACGATGTCGGCTACTTTGTTGAAGTCGATCTGATGTACCCCAATCATCTACATAAATTACATAATGATTATCCATTTTGCGCGGAACAATTATTAATCACCAATGAGATGATATCTCAGGAACAACGCGATCTAAAAGTAAAATATAATCTGGGTAAAAATGTGGCATATAAACTTGTGCCCAATTTAATGAGTAAAACTCGATATATCCTTCATCATCGAGCATTAAAACAAGCAGTTGATCATGGCATTGTAATAACATATGTTCATCGCGCATTAAAATTTAGACAAACTTGTTGGCTCAAAGAGTATATCGACTTTAACACAAGTAAAAGAACAGTAGCAACCATGGAATCAGAGAAAGACTTTTTCAAGTTGATGAACAATTCAGTATTCGGTAAAACAATGGAAAATATAAGAAAGCGTCGAAATATAGAATTAATCAATAATCCTGAACGGCGAAATAAATTTCTAGCCGAAGACACATTTGTATCAATGAAAATTTTCACAGAAAACTTGGTAGCGGTTTATAAACGTAAAACCGAACTAAAACTAAACAAACCAATTTATGTTGGATCCGCTATATTAGATATATCAAAGATATTAATATATGAGTTTCATTACGATTATTTCAAAAGTAAATATCCAAATTCTGAATTATTATTTACCGACACAGATTCTCTCTGTTATCACGTTGAAGCTGAAGATTTATATCAAGACATCTATGACAACAAAGCGTTATTTGATCTATCAGACTATCCCAATAGTAGTCCGTTTAAAAACGATGATAATAAAAAAGTAATTGGTAAATTTAAAGATGAAACTAATTTCACTCCAATCAAAGAATTCGTTGGATTAAGATCTAAAATGTACAGCATAAAAACCAATGATGATAAAATAAAGAAAAAAGCTAAAGGAATTGTAAAAACTGTAGTTGATAAGCATGTGTCATTTGATGATTATCTTAGTGCGTTAGATGGTGAACATAATCATGTATCAATGACAACAATAAACTCTACCAAACATAAGATTAAAACAAACGCGATCAATAAAGCTGGATTGTGTAATTTTGATGATAAAAGAATTTGTTATGATGGAATAAATACATTTGCATTTGGATACGATTACATTGACGATGTCAACGATAATAAATATGAAAATGTTATTGATATAATTTTTATGTAAACATTTATTATAGTAAAAGAAAAAATTAATCATCAACAAGTTTGATGACAATTTCTGATTAATAAAGCAAAAGGAGTGATCGTAGCATAATTAATCCAATCTAGGTTTCAAAACTGCAAGAGGGGGCTTGCATGGACTGAAATGAGAGAGAGGGTGGTGTGCTAGAATCCTCCTTTTACCTTACTACTGCATGACGTAACTCGCTCTACTTTCGTTTGTTTCATTTGTTGTACGTCTTTTACCTACTTTAACCACCAAACATGGTCATAAAAACTTTAGTAGTACTAGTAGTAGTAGTAGCAGCAGGAGGGGAGGCAAGAGGAGGGGGAAAAAGGATATTATATCAGTAATAACAATGGCATTGTTAATTACTTGCAGTAGCTACAACAGCGGTGCCAGTAGTAGGACAGCAGTTCTAGATGTAGATAAAAGAGCCTTGGCGGAGACATTGGCAGTAAACAACAGCTAACAGCTGTAACAGGATGAAACCGGGTGGGATTGGATGTAGTGAAAACGCTAAACTTAAGTATATGAATGAGATGTTTATTTAAAGTGCAAATTAATGATGAATGAATCTGCCAGCTACTCGTGTGAACAAAATCCAACAACGGATATAATAAAACAATATCGTTCTTAAATTAATACGATCAAAAACATAAAATTTCAACAAATAATTACATATGATCTCGTATGACGACGGATATGATCAATGTATAGAACTTATCAACAGATATAATATACGGTTCAATAAGTAAGATCGATATATAATTCATTTTCACACATATAGTGACGGCGTGAATTCTCACCAAAGACCTTATCCGCGAGGGCTTCAAGATCATAGCATTCCACACTGCGCTTTGTGCGTGCACAAGTCAGTGAACATAAATCAGTATTTTTAAATCGCCAGGGTTAAAAATAAACCATCTCCGGGTAACGCTGTACGCGGCAATGAAACCCGTCTAGATTTTCGTTCATATATAATGCATAGACATTTTCGTGCGCACAATTCTGCGACAACAGCAACGGCAGTAAGAGTGCTATTTTGAAGTGGTATCTACCGCTGAAAACGTTTTGGCGGTGCTTTAATTTGTAGTGACGATAACAGGAGAAGCAACAACACAGAATGTAGTGATGTTTAGGACGGCCTCATATCAAGGGACTTTTTCCCTTTATTTGTCTGACTGTGATGTAGAAAGCTCTTGCTTCTTTAGCACTGATGATAATCGTGCGCGAAAAATGCTCGTTATGATCCCCGCCGACAAACACACATTCATGATTTGGTTCAAGATATATTTCGCCAGCAGATTTAGTATCTCATATTGTGACGTAGCTACCAGTCAGAAGAATAGTGTAAAGTCCTTCTGGTATGATAATATAGTCAGTGGCGTCACTAGGGTTGGCGTCACCCAATGCGATAAACTCATGGTGTCACCCCCTCCAGACTTCCCCCATGGGAATTTGCATTTTGCATATGTCGAATTTGCATTTTTCCATTTTGGTGTCACCCCCCTGTGATGGTCTCACCCGGTGCGGCCCGCACCCCCCTAGTGACGCCACTGAATATAATTTGCATCCGTGATAGTTAGACCGCTGTTCCCTATCATGTCAATAATAAATTCTGTTAATAATTTTTCGAGTCTAACAAACGCCCTCAGATTGCTTCTATAGGTCACGTGTGTGGTTGTGCTTGCAAAGTCGCAATCTTTCGTCCCGCTATCAGTTACGTTGAACTTCTTGGATATAAACTTGCAGTTCATCTCAGCCTCGTTGGGGAAACTTTTAGTCGCAAACGTAGATCTCTTCTTGCTCGCCGTTCCACCGTATTCAAATCTTCAATGCCTCTAACACTCCTCCGCATTTCGAAGACACGGGACGACGGCAAAAATGGAAGATTTCGTCCAAGTCGGGCATATTTCTGATAAAAATGGCATAGAACAGCTCTAGAAAAACCGATAGTGGCGTGACCAGTCTTCGGGAACATTAGTGTCGAAAGTTGCAAAGCTAGCAACGTCGTCTTGGGTGAACATGTGAAACTCAACCCAATTACCTTGTATAGCCTTGCCTTCTGCGAGAAACCATTCGCCCGAACCTCGCTCCAGACACATATTCATATTCCAGATTTAACGGTTCATGATGTATTTTCTAGGGCAAAGGTGATGAGCATCACGTCCACGCAGGACCCCATAAAGACCTTTAGAGGCCCTAAGGACTGAAAACATCATGGTGACCCCCATATGAACTTCAACCACCCACCCCCATAATTTCTAATTTTTTTAGTTATTACTATTTTTTGGGTGCCCCTGCTTTGCTGGTGCCCTAAGCACGTGCTTTGTCTGCCTATTGGGTCATCCAGCACTGTAAGCAATGCATAAATAGAGACACAACAAGTTGCACGTGCACAGCCAGACAGAACATTGATTAACCATCGCGGTAATCCATAACTAATTCTTTCAATCACCTGAGAGGTTATTCAGACAAGTATTTGGCAGAGAGGGAGAGAGAGAGAGATAGGTGAGAGTGGGAGAAAGAGATATATACGCGGATTTATAACTCTGTCATTTCGAAAGAAGTAAATTGATTTAGGGGCGTATCGAATGCAAATATTGCTAAATGCTCTCGTTTCCGCCTTCGGCGCCCTTGATCACAATATGGTGTCAATTGTAAAATTATTGAAGATTATTTATCACCCTTGATCTTGTGTCATCATATTTTGTCAAAAAATGCGTCGACGATGAAACATCAGATTTTAGCTCAACAATTTGCCATATTTCGAGCTATTGATAGATTGCATGGAAACTGTTTTGTGCCATAGAGTAGATGAATAGAAAATTAAATCTATTTGAAAACTTTAACGACAAATATTTCTATACCCTGCACAGAAAAAAGTTCTGAAGATACAAGGTAAACTAAAAGTGCAAATTTGAGAGTCATTTAATTACCACATTCAGAATACTTATAAACAGGGCCGGATAAAGTCATTTAGAGGACCTAAGCACTGAAAAGATTATGGAGCACGGTACTAAATGTTCTGCATACTCGAGATTGGTACCTTGCTCAGTTCACAAGAAGTGATCTTAGTCCTATATCACAGAGACGTATAGCTAGGCTCAGACAAAATTCAAGTACATCTCCTCGAGAGCTCATACGTTTACAGACGGTATTCTTGAACGTTTGATGGTTTGTCCGATTTAAATACCGCATTCACATTCTTTTCATTAAAATTGATGACGTACCAAAAATCAATACATATTCATTTGTTTTATTTTATTTTAATGTGACTCTTTTTTATTCTAATACCTATTAGTCTGTTTCGAACTCACAATTTGCATATGGGCCACCATCATCAGCAAACAAGTTTAATTTCTTGTTCCAACCTTTAAGAACGTTTCATTCCGTTGTCACACATGTGTTTCAGGGATCTTTTTTTATCGCAAGGAACAATGTCCTCAAATTCTTATGCTTGTTCGGATACTTTTTCTTTCATATTTCATAGGAAATCTCCTAAAAAAAAACCACGCAATTCTTATAGGGAATCTGATTCTCTGCAAAATAAATGTTGTGCTTTTGCTGCAAGTCGTAAGGCGATATTAAAGCTATTAGACAGTCTGAAGCTCTCGCACTAAAATATACAAACTCATTTCACAATGAATATAAAATATAATCGAGTTTAATTAAAGAGATCGGATTTAACTGACAAATCGGCATGGATAACGTATCAATTCAAAATACGATCCCATTTTAATAATGTATTAGGAGCGCACGCTTTTCATGCTCTGTGTTGACAGCGTCCTTTGAATTTACTGTTTCAGTGGGTCTCGGTGTCTGCTACTAGGTAGAGAATGGTAATCGTTGTCTTTTGAATTGTCGCTGATGAAAGGAACGCAATATTTACATTCCCTGACAGGAGTTTATAGGTTCATTTAACTACCAACCTTTTTTTAAATCTAATTGATTATGAACGAGAGCTTCCAGAGCTAAACAGAACCCTATTCACGAATGGGTGAAAGGACCGAGATACGTATGACACATTATCGAATGACGTAAATTAATTGTGTTCAAGACTAAAATTGAGAGTCTACGTCCGACTCATCTTTTCGGTGGCGGATAGTCCAATTCCTGGTTTCTTTAACTTCTATCTAATGATGAATGTTTCCTTCTATTTCAAGCAGTCATATTTGTATACGGATATAATTAGGTCCGCCTACATCGGGCGTGTTTGGGGGCAGCGTTGACGAAGAGAAAGGCCAGGTCTTGACGGCCAGTTCCATTACCTGAATATACAAATGCTCTGGTATACATTTTGATAGCACTTAGTGACGTCAGTGTTCGTCATCAAAATTGCATCCTTGTCCCTTGGCGCTACTGCGAATGGTAGGTATGACAATGAACAGTTCATCAGCCACGCATAAATAGAGACACAACAAGTCGCACGTGCACAGCCAGACAGAACATTGATTAACAATAGGGGTAATCCATCATTAATTCTTTCAATCACCTGAGTGCTTATTAAGTATTTGGCAGAGAGAGAGAGAGAGAGAGAGAGAGAGAGAGAGAGAGAGAGAGAGAGAGAGAGAGAGAGAGGCGGATTTAAAACTCTGTTATTTCGAAGGAAGTAAATTGTTTGAGTGGCGTATCGAATGCAAATATTGTTAAATGCTCTCGTTTCCGCCTTCGGTGCCCTGGATCACAAAATGTTGTCAATTATAAAATTAATGAAGATTATTTATCACTCTTGATCTCGTGTCATCATATTGGGTCAAACAGCGCGTCGACGTTGAAACATCAGATTTTAGCTCTACGCTTTGCCATATATGGAGCTATTGATAGATTGCATGGAAACGTTTCTTGTGTCAGAGAGTAGGTGAATAGAAAATTAAATCTATTTGAAAACCTTAAGGACAAATATTTCTATACCCTGCGCAGAGAAAAGTTCTGAAGATACAAGGCAAACTTAAAGTGGAAAGTTGAGAATCATTTTCATTACTACATTTAGAATACTGTAATAAATTTGGGTATGTTCCATTTGTCTTTACGTCTCCATTTATAGGTTCGTTAGATTTTAGTGATTAGTTGTTTGATTATGGGAAGTCGGTGTTGGGAAAATATTTCCCAGCCCGAGTAATTAGCCAATTTGTAGGAACAGACGTTGCACTCTCCAGTTTCGTACTTTGCATAGGGTTAGATTTTTAAAGAAAAATAATTACCCAGGTTTTCCTCAATGGTTGTTTTGGCCATTTAAAAAAGACCTTGTATATCTTGGGTATTGTTAAAAGAACTTTGAATTCCCTTTATTTTGGTGCATGATTGATTAGTGAAATTTGGGTTATAGAGTATACAGCTTGGTCTTACTTTAAGATGTGCACCTCTCAAAAAACTGCTAGCTCCGCTTGGCCATTTTCACTTCCTGGACTTCAAAAGGTAAATTTAAAAAAAAGAGGCGATAACTTTTTTTACTTTTTAGATATTTTGCAATTCATTTATAGTGCTTTCAGAGGCTGGTATTGTCTGCTCTGGCAAAAATCGTTTCCCTATTTTAATAACTGCTGAAAATAGTGCACTTTTGACTAATTCAGACTGATTTTTCGAGTACTTAGGAGCGGTCATTTTGTCTGCTGTGTGCTTAGATCATGTCCAGTGTCCACAAGTACAATATGTATAGAAATTTCCGCCACAGTACATGAAAGTAACATAGAGGTATGCCAACATTCCCTCCATTGTGCATGTTGCAAATGCAAAATACTTCATCTTACACCTGTGCTTCTCTCAGAACCATGTATTATCTGTAGAGCGCCCGCTAAGAGACTTGGCAGTGACAGGAACTGGTTTCGTAAGAACAACTAACTGTGAACCAGTCTAGAAATAAGTTCAGATACAATAGAGAATATACGGGTTTGGTGGTCCATCATTGGTTAATAATGAAAAGTGAAATGTTAGTAAAGAATTATATTTAGAGCTTATCCTATCTGTACCTAAAAATAAATAGAGACAAGATTCTATTGATGCAGTTTGAGTATTTCCCTGCATTGGGTGTTGGAATTGTGTTATGTATGCTTCATGCCACGGCAATGCTAACAGGGAAAAGCCATGCAAATGTGAAGAAAAGCCATGCAAATGTGAAGTTGTAGTTGTGATATTGTGGTCATTTAGGTGGCGCTCTCCAGTTTCGTACTTTGCATAGGGTTAGATTTTTAAAGAAAAAGAATTACCCAGGTTTTCCTCACTGGCTGTCCTGGCTTTTTAAAAAAGACCTTGTATATCTTAGGTATTGCTAAAAGAACTCTGAATTCCCTTTAGTTTGGTGTATGATTGATGGCTGAAATGTGGGTTATAGAGTATACAGCTTGGTCTTACTTAAGATGTGCACCTCTCAAAAAACTGCTAGCTCCGCTTGGTCATTTTCACTTCCTGGACTTCAAAGGTAAATAAATAAAAAAAGAGCCGATAACTATTTTTACTTTTTGGATATTTTTTAATTCATTCATAGTACTTTCAGAGGCTGGTATTGTCTGCTCTGGCAAAATTCGTTTCCCTATTTTAATAACTGCTGAAAATAGTGCACTTTTGACTAATTCAGGCTGATTTTTCGAGTACTTTGGAGCGGCCATTTTGTCTGCTGTGTGCTTAGATCATGTCCAGTTTCCACAAGTACAATATGTAAAGAAATTTCAGCCACAGTACATGAAAGTAACATAGAGGTATGCCAACATTCTCTCCATTGTGCATGCTGCAAATGCAAAATACCTCATCTTACACATGTCACTCTCTCAGAAGAATGTATTATCTGTAGAGCACCCCCTTATTGATTGATTAGAGAAAAATTGCAGCTATCATAGACTGGGCGCGTTACGAGAACTTCCAGTTGACAACGAATGTTGTCGGGAAGTCCTTGGAAATAGGGGAAAACAAGGGACTTCCAGCCCGACCTCACGCAGGTGTTTGATTCGCTCGCTAGAGGAACCTCTGTGCGTGTTACAATACTTATAAACAGGGCCGGATAAAGACCTTTAGAGATCACGGAACCCCCACCCCATATGTAATTCAATCCCCCTCCCTCCAAGTAATTTCTATTTTTTTAAAACAAAAAGTTTGTTGTGCCCCTGCTTTGCTGGTACCCTAAGCACATGCTTAGTCTCCCTAATGGGTAATCCAGCACTTCTTATAAATCCCGTTCGCCTCCTCCTCCACTATATCACCATGATGAGAAAAAAACAAAGCAATATTTGCAAGACAAATAAGAATGACCACCTTCTCCTTTCCTCGCATTGTTTCCCTTATTGTCGGTGTTACTGTCATCATCGTCACTAGCAGCTGATACAAATTGGAGATTTTTATTACAAATCTTTCCAGGCGTAAACATGCTTTAATGGTTGCGAGACTTAAATGACACGTGTAATTCATTCATATTGAACATGAAATGAGGGTGAAGCGTATTTGAAGAAAAGAAACATATCAATCAGGTCTACAATATACATATTATAAATGAAAGATACCCATCAATGTAACGAAGAAATTGTGTAATTATAGAAATATGAAAACGCACGTCGATATACTAGTCAATGACCCGATTTGAGCGTATTACATGTACGCAGGGTACTGAATGTTCCGAATTCTCGAGATTGGTACCTTGCTCAGTTCACAAGAAGTGATCTTAGTCCTATATCACAGAGACGTATAGCTAGGCTCAGACAAAATTCAAGTACATGTCTTCGAGAGCTCAAACATTTACAGACGGTATTCTTGAACGTTTGATGGTTTGTCCGATTTAAATGCCGCATTCACAGTCTTTTCATTAAAATTCATGACGTACCAAAAATCAATACATATTCATTTGTTTTATTTTATTTTAATGTGACTCTTTTTATTCTAATACCTATAAGTCTGTTTCGGACTCACAATTTGTATATGGGCCACCATCATCAGCAAACAAGTTTAATTTCTTGTTCCAACCTTTAAGAACGTTTCATTCCGTTGTCACACATGTGTTTCAGGGATCTTTTTTTATCGCAAGGAACAATGTCCTCAAATTCTTATGCTTGTTCGGATACTTTTTCTTTCATATTTCATAGGAAATCTCCTAAAGATCATCTTGCAATTCTTATAGGGAATCTGATTCTCTGCAAAATAAATGTTGTGCTTTTGCTGCAAGTCGTAAGGCGATATTAAAGCTATTAGACAGTCTGAAGCTCTCGCACTAAAATATACAAACTCATTTCACAATGAATATCAAATATAATCGAGTTTAATTAAAGAGATCGGATTTAACTGACAAATCGGCATGGATAACGTATCAATACACAATGCGATCCCATTTTAATAATGTATTAGGAGTGCACGCTTTTCATGCTCTGTGTTAACAGAGTCCTTTGAATTTACTGTTTCAGTGGGTCTCGGTGTCTGCTACTAAGTAGAGAATGGTAATCGTTGTCTTTTGAATTGTCGCTGATGAACGGAACGCAATATTTACATTCCCTGACAGGAGTTTATAGGTTCATTTAACTACCAACCTTTTTTTTTTAATCTAATTGATTATGAACGAGAGCTTCCGGAGCTAAACAGAACCCAATTCACGAATGAGTGAAAGGACCGAGCTACGTATGACACATTATCGAATGACGTAAATTAATTGTGTTCAAGACTAAAATTGAGAGTCTACGTCCGACTCATCTTTTCGGTGGCGGATAGTCCAATTCCTGGTTTCTTTAACTTCTATCTAATGATGAATGTGTCCTTCTATTTGAAGCAGACATATTTGTAAACGATATAATTAGGTCCGCCTACATCGGGCGTGTTTGGGGGCAGCGTTGACGAAGAGAAAGGCCAGGTCTTGACGGCCAGTTCCATTACCTGAATATACAAATGCTCTGGTATACATTTTGATAGCACTTAGTGACGTCAGTGTTCGTCATCAAAATTGTATCTGTGCCCCTTGGCGCTACTGCGAATGGTAGGTATGACAATGAACATGCATAAATAGAGACACAACAAGTCGCACGTGCACAGCCAGACAGAACATTGATTAACAATCCATCACTAATTCTTTCAATCACCTGAGTGCTTATTAAGACAAGTATTTGGCAGAGAGAGAGAGAGAGAGAGAGAGAGAGAGAGAGAGAGAGAGAGAGAGAGGCGGATTTATAACTCTGTTATTTCGAAGGAAGTAAATTGTTTGAGTGGCGTATCGAATGCAAATATTGTTAAATGCTCTCGTTTCCGCCTTCGGTGAGCTTGATCACAAAATGTTGTCAATTGTAAAATTATTGAAGATTATTTATCACTCTTGATCTCGTGTCATTTTATTTGGTCAAAGAGTGCGTCGACGTTGAAACATCAGATTTTAGCTCTACGATTTGCCATATATGGAGTTATTGATAGATTGCATGGAAACGTTTCTTGTGTCATAGAGTAGGTGAATAGAAAATTAAATCTATTTGAAAACCTTAAGGGCAAATATTTCTATACTCTGCGCAGAGAAAAGTTCTGAAGATACAAGTAAACTTAAAGTGCAAATTTGAGAGTCATTTTCATTACCACATTTAGAATACTGTAATAAATTTGGGTATGTTCCATTTGTATTTACGTCTCCATTTATAGGTTCGTTAGATTTGAGTGATTAGTTGTTTGATTATGGGAAGTCGGTGTTGGGAAAATATTTCCCAGCCCGAGTAATTAGCCAATTTCTAGGAACAGACGTCATACTTAGAGTTGTTAAGAGACTTGGCAGTGACATGAACTGGTTTCGTAAGAACAACTGTGAATCAGTCTAGAAATGGGTTCAGATACAATAGAGAATATACGGGTTTGGTGGTCCATCATTGGTTAATAATGAAAAGTGAAATGTTAGTAAAGAATTATATTTAGAGCTTATCCTATCTGTACCTAAAAATAAATAGAGACAAGATTCTATTGATGCAGTTTGAGTATTTCCCTGCATTGGGTGTTGGAATTGTGTTATGTATGCTTCATGCCACGGCAATGCTAACAGGGAAAAGCCATGCAAATGTGAAGAAAAGCCATGCAAATGTGAAGTTGTAGTTGTGATATTGTGGTCATTTAGGTGGCGCTCTCCAGTTTCGTACTTTGCATAGGGTTAGATTTTTAAAGAAAAAGAATTACCCAGGTTTTCCTCACTGGCTGTCCTGGCTTTTTAAAAAAGACCTTGTATATCTTAGGTATTGTTAAAAGAACTCTGAATTCCCTTTAGTTGGGTGTATGATTGATGGCTGAAATTTGGGTTATAGAGTATACAGCTTGGTCTTACTTAAGATGTGCACCTCTCAAAAAACTGCTAGCTCCGCTTGGTCATTTTCACTTCCTGGACTTCAAAGGTAAATAAATAAAAAAAGAGCCGATAACTATTTTTACTTTTTGGATATTTTTTAATTCATTCATAGTACTTTCAGAGGCTGGTATTGTCTGCTCTGGCAAAATTCGTTTCCCTATTTTAATAACTGCTGAAAATAGTGCACTTTTGACTAATTCAGGCTGATTTTTCGAGTACTTTGGAGCGGCCATTTTGTCTGCTGTGTGCTTAGATCATGTCCAGTTTCCACAAGTACAATATGTAAAGAAATGTCAGTCACAGTACATGAAAGTAACATAGAGGTATGCCAACATTCTCTCCATTGTGCATGCTGCAAATGCAAAATACCTCATCTTACACCTGTCACTCTCTCAGAAGAATGTATTATCTGTAGAGCGCCCCCTTATTGATTGATTAGAGAAAAATTGCAGCTATCATAGACTGGGAGCGTTACGAGAACTTCCAGTTGACAACGAATGTTGTCGGGAAGTCCTTGGAAATAGGGGAAAACAAGGGACTTCCAGCCCGACCTCACGCAGGTGTTTGATTCGCTCGCTAGAGGAACCCCTGTGCGTGTTACAATACTTATAAACAGGGCCGGATAAAGACCTTTAGAGATCACGGAACCCCCACCCCATATGTAATTCAATCCCCCTCCCTCCAAGTAATTTCTATTTTTTTTAAAAAAAAAAAGTTTGTTGTGCCCCTGCTTTGCTGGTACCCTAAGCACATGCTTAGTCTCCCTAATGGGTAATCCAGCACTTCTTATAAATCCCGTTCGCCTCCTCCTCCACTATATCACCATGATGAGAAAAAAACAAAGCAATATTTGCAAGACAAATAAGAATGACCACCTTCTCCTTTCCTCGCATTGTTTCCCTTATTGTCGGTGTTACTGTCATCTTCGTCACTAGCAGCTGATACAAATTGGAGATTTTTATTACAAATCTTTCCAGGCGTAAACATGCTTTAATGGTTGCGAGACTTAAATGACACGTGTAATTCATTCATATTGAACATGAAATGAGGGTGAAGCGTATTTGAAGAAAAGAAACATATCAATCAGGTCTACAATATACATATTATAAATGAAAGATACCCATCAATGTAACGAAGAAATTGTGTAATTATAGAAATATGAAAACGCACGTCGATATACTAGTCAATGACCCGATTTGAGCGTATTACATGTACGCAGGGTACTGAATGTTCCGAATTCTCGAGATTGGTACCTTGCTCAGTTCACAAGAAGTGATCTTAGTCCTATATCACAGAGACGTATAGCTAGGCTCAGACAAAATTCAAGTACATGTCTTCGAGAGCTCAAACATTTACAGACGGTATTCTTGAACGTTTGATGGTTTGTCCGATTTAAATGCCGCATTCACAGTCTTTTCATTAAAATTCATGACGTACCAAAAATCAATACATATTCATTTGTTTTATTTTATTTTAATGTGACTCTTTTTATTCTAATACCTATAAGTCTGTTTCGGACTCACAATTTGTATATGGGCCACCATCATCAGCAAACAAGTTTAATTTCTTGTTCCAACCTTTAAGAACGTTTCATTCCGTTGTCACACATGTGTTTCAGGGATCTTTTTTTATCGCAAGGATCAATGTCCTCAAATTCTGATGCTTGTTCGGATACTTTTTCTTTCATATTTCATAGGAAATCTCCTAAAGATCATCTTGCAATTCTTATAGGGAATCTGATTCTCTGCAAAATAAATGTTGTGCTTTTGCTGCAAGTCGTAAGGCGATATTAAAGCTATTAGACAGTCTGAAGCTCTCGCACTAAAATATACAAACTCATTTCACAATGAATATCAAATATAATCGAGTTTAATTAAAGAGATCGGATTTAACTGACAAATCGGCATGGATAACGTATCAATACACAATGCGATCCCATTTTAATAATGTATTAGGAGTGCACGCTTTTCATGCTCTGTGTTAACAGAGTCCTTTGAATTTACTGTTTCAGTGGGTCTCGGTGTCTGCTACTAAGTAGAGAATGGTAATCGTTGTCTTTTGAATTGTCGCTGATGAACGGAACGCAATATTTACATTCCCTGACAGGAGTTTATAGGTTCATTTAACTACCAACCTTTTTTTTTTAAATCTAATTGATTATGAACGAGAGCTTCCGGAGCTAAACAGAACCCAATTCACGAATGAGTGAAAGGACCGAGCTACGTATGACACATTATCGAATGACGTAAATTAATTGTGTTCAAGACTAAAATTGAGAGTCTACGTCCGACTCATCTTTTCGGTGGCGGATAGTCCAATTCCTGGTTTCTTTAACTTCTATCTAATGATGAATGTGTCCTTCTATTTGAAGCAGACATATTTGTAAACGATATAATTAGGTCCGCCTACATCGGGCGTGTTTGGGGGCAGCGTTGACGAAGAGAAAGGCCAGGTCTTGACGGCCAGTTCCATTACCTGAATATACAAATGCTCTGGTATACATTTTGATAGCACTTAGTGACGTCAGTGTTCGTCATCAAAATTGTATCTGTGCCCCTTGGCGCTACTGCGAATGGTAGGTATGACAATGAACATGCATAAATAGAGACACAACAAGTCGCACGTGCACAGCCAGACAGAACATTGATTAACAATCCATCACTAATTCTTTCAATCACCTGAGTGCTTATTAAGACAAGTATTTGGCAGAGAGAGAGAGAGAGAGAGAGAGAGAGAGAGAGAGAGAGAGAGAGAGGCGGATTTATAACTCTGTTATTTCGAAGGAAGTAAATTGTTTGAGTGGCGTATCGAATGCAAATATTGTTAAATGCTCTCGTTTCCGCCTTCGGTGCCCTTGATCACAAAATGTTGTCAATTGTAAAATTATTGAAGATTATTTATCACTCTTGATCTCGTGTCATTTTATTTGGTCAAAGAGTGCGTCGACGTTGAAACATCAGATTTTAGCTCTACGATTTGCCATATATGGAGTTATTGATAGATTGCATGGAAACGTTTCTTGTGTCATAGAGTAGGTGAATAGAAAATTAAATCTATTTGAAAACCTTAAGGGCAAATATTTCTATACTCTGCGCAGAGAAAAGTTCTGAAGATACAAGTAAACTTAAAGTGCAAATTTGAGAGTCATTTTCATTACCACATTTAGAATACTGTAATAAATTTGGGTATGTTCCATTTGTATTTACGTCTCCATTTATAGGTTCGTTAGATTTGAGTGATTAGTTGTTTGATTATGGGAAGTCGGTGTTGGGAAAATATTTCCCAGCCCGAGTAATTAGCCAATTTCTAGGAACAGACGTCATACTTAGAGTTGTTAAGAGACTTGGCAGTGACATGAACTGGTTTCGTAAGAACAACTGTGAATCAGTCTAGAAATGGGTTCAGATACAATAGAGAATATACGGGTTTGGTGGTCCATCATTGGTTAATAATGAAAAGTGAAATGTTAGTAAAGAATTATATTTAGAGCTTATCCTATCTGTACCTAAAAATAAATAGAGACAAGATTCTATTGATGCAGTTTGAGTATTTCCCTGCATTGGGTGTTGGAATTGTGTTATGTATGCTTCATGCCACGGCAATGCTAACAGGGAAAAGCCATGCAAATGTGAAGAAAAGCCATGCAAATGTGAAGTTGTAGTTGTGATATTGTGGTCATTTAGGTGGCGCTCTCCAGTTTCGTACTTTGCATAGGGTTAGATTTTTAAAGAAAAAGAATTACCCAGGTTTTCCTCACTGGCTGTCCTGGCTTTTTAAAAAAGACCTTGTATATCTTAGGTATTGTTAAAAGAACTCTGAATTCCCTTTAGTTGGGTGTATGATTGATGGCTGAAATTTGGGTTATAGAGTATACAGCTTGGTCTTACTTAAGATGTGCACCTCTCAAAAAACTGCTAGCTCCGCTTGGTCATTTTCACTTCCTGGACTTCAAAGGTAAATAAATAAAAAAAGAGCCGATAACTATTTTTACTTTTTGGATATTTTTTAATTCATTCATAGTACTTTCAGAGGCTGGTATTGTCTGCTCTGGCAAAATTCGTTTCCCTATTTTAATAACTGCTGAAAATAGTGCACTTTTGACTAATTCAGGCTGATTTTTCGAGTACTTTGGAGCGGCCATTTTGTCTGCTGTGTGCTTAGATCATGTCCAGTTTCCACAAGTACAATATGTAAAGAAATGTCAGTCACAGTACATGAAAGTAACATAGAGGTATGCCAACATTCTCTCCATTGTGCATGCTGCAAATGCAAAATACCTCATCTTACACCTGTCACTCTCTCAGAAGAATGTATTATCTGTAGAGCGCCCCCTTATTGATTGATTAGAGAAAAATTGCAGCTATCATAGACTGGGAGCGTTACGAGAACTTCCAGTTGACAACGAATGTTGTCGGGAAGTCCTTGGAAATAGGGGAAAACAAGGGACTTCCAGCCCGACCTCACGCAGGTGTTTGATTCGCTCGCTAGAGGAACCCCTGTGCGTGTTACAATACTTATAAACAGGGCCGGATAAAGACCTTTAGAGATCACGGAACCCCCACCCCATATGTAATTCAATCCCCCTCCCTCCAAGTAATTTCTATTTTTTTTGAAAAAAAAAGTTTGTTGTGCCCTTGCTTTGCTGGTACCCTAAGCACATGCTTAGTCTCCCTAATGGGTAATCCAGCACTTCTTATAAATCCCGTTCGCCTCCTCCTCCACTATATCACCATGATGAGAAAAAAACAAAGCAATATTTGCAAGACAAATAAGAATGACCACCTTCTCCTTTCCTCGCATTGTTTCCCTTATTGTCGGTGTTACTGTCATCTTCGTCACTAGCAGCTGATACAAATTGGAGATTTTTATTACAAATCTTTCCAGGCGTAAACATGCTTTAATGGTTGCGAGACTTAAATGACACGTGTAATTCATTCATATTGAACATGAAATGAGGGTGAAGCGTATTTGAAGAAAAGAAACATATCAATCAGGTCTACAATATACATATTATAAATGAAAGATACCCATCAATGTAACGAAGAAATTGTGTAATTATAGAAATATGAAAACGCACGTCGATATACTAGTCAATGACCCGATTTGAGCGTATTACATGTACGCAGGGTACTGAATGTTCCGAATTCTCGAGATTGGTACCTTGCTCAGTTCACAAGAAGTGATCTTAGTCCTATATCACAGAGACGTATAGCTAGGCTCAGACAAAATTCAAGTACATGTCTTCGAGAGCTCAAACATTTACAGACGGTATTCTTGAACGTTTGATGGTTTGTCCGATTTAAATGCCGCATTCACAGTCTTTTCATTAAAATTCATGACGTACCAAAAATCAATACATATTCATTTGTTTTATTTTATTTTAATGTGACTCTTTTTATTCTAATACCTATAAGTCTGTTTCGGACTCACAATTTGTATATGGGCCACCATCATCAGCAAACAAGTTTAATTTCTTGTTCCAACCTTTAAGAACGTTTCATTCCGTTGTCACACATGTGTTTCAGGGATCTTTTTTTATCGCAAGGATCAATGTCCTCAAATTCTGATGCTTGTTCGGATACTTTTTCTTTCATATTTCATAGGAAATCTCCTAAAGATCATCTTGCAATTCTTATAGGGAATCTGATTCTCTGCAAAATAAATGTTGTGCTTTTGCTGCAAGTCGTAAGGCGATATTAAAGCTATTAGACAGTCTGAAGCTCTCGCACTAAAATATACAAACTCATTTCACAATGAATATCAAATATAATCGAGTTTAATTAAAGAGATCGGATTTAACTGACAAATCGGCATGGATAACGTATCAATACACAATGCGATCCCATTTTAATAATGTATTAGGAGTGCACGCTTTTCATGCTCTGTGTTAACAGAGTCCTTTGAATTTACTGTTTCAGTGGGTCTCGGTGTCTGCTACTAAGTAGAGAATGGTAATCGTTGTCTTTTGAATTGTCGCTGATGAACGGAACGCAATATTTACATTCCCTGACAGGAGTTTATAGGTTCATTTAACTACCAACCTTTTTTTTTAATCTAATTGATTATGAACGAGAGCTTCCGGAGCTAAACAGAACCCAATTCACGAATGAGTGAAAGGACCGAGCTACGTATGACACATTATCGAATGACGTAAATTAATTGTGTTCAAGACTAAAATTGAGAGTCTACGTCCGACTCATCTTTTCGGTGGCGGATAGTCCAATTCCTGGTTTCTTTAACTTCTATCTAATGATGAATGTGTCCTTCTATTTGAAGCAGACATATTTGTAAACGATATAATTAGGTCCGCCTACATCGGGCGTGTTTGGGGGCAGCGTTGACGAAGAGAAAGGCCAGGTCTTGACGGCCAGTTCCATTACCTGAATATACAAATGCTCTGGTATACATTTTGATAGCACTTAGTGACGTCAGTGTTCGTCATCAAAATTGTATCTGTGCCCCTTGGCGCTACTGCGAATGGTAGGTATGACAATGAACATGCATAAATAGAGACACAACAAGTCGCACGTGCACAGCCAGACAGAACATTGATTAACAATCCATCACTAATTCTTTCAATCACCTGAGTGCTTATTAAGACAAGTATTTGGCAGAGAGAGAGAGAGAGAGAGAGAGAGAGAGAGAGAGAGAGGCGGATTTATAACTCTGTTATTTCGAAGGAAGTAAATTGTTTGAGTGGCGTATCGAATGCAAATATTGTTAAATGCTCTCGTTTCCGCCTTCGGTGCCCTTGATCACAAAATGTTGTCAATTGTAAAATTATTGAAGATTATTTATCACTCTTGATCTCGTGTCATTTTATTTGGTCAAAGAGTGCGTCGACGTTGAAACATCAGATTTTAGCTCTACGATTTGCCATATATGGAGTTATTGATAGATTGCATGGAAACGTTTCTTGTGTCATAGAGTAGGTGAATAGAAAATTAAATCTATTTGAAAACCTTAAGGGCAAATATTTCTATACTCTGCGCAGAGAAAAGTTCTGAAGATACAAGTAAACTTAAAGTGCAAATTTGAGAGTCATTTTCATTACCACATTTAGAATACTGTAATAAATTTGGGTATGTTCCATTTGTATTTACGTCTCCATTTATAGGTTCGTTAGATTTGAGTGATTAGTTGTTTGATTATGGGAAGTCGGTGTTGGGAAAATATTTCCCAGCCCGAGTAATTAGCCAATTTCTAGGAACAGACGTCATACTTAGAGTTGTTAAGAGACTTGGCAGTGACATGAACTGGTTTCGTAAGAACAACTGTGAATCAGTCTAGAAATGGGTTCAGATACAATAGAGAATATACGGGTTTGGTGGTCCATCATTGGTTAATAATGAAAAGTGAAATGTTAGTAAAGAATTATATTTAGAGCTTATCCTATCTGTACCTAAAAATAAATAGAGACAAGATTCTATTGATGCAGTTTGAGTATTTCCCTGCATTGGGTGTTGGAATTGTGTTATGTATGCTTCATGCCACGGCAATGCTAACAGGGAAAAGCCATGCAAATGTGAAGAAAAGCCATGCAAATGTGAAGTTGTAGTTGTGATATTGTGGTCATTTAGGTGGCGCTCTCCAGTTTCGTACTTTGCATAGGGTTAGATTTTTAAAGAAAAAGAATTACCCAGGTTTTCCTCACTGGCTGTCCTGGCTTTTTAAAAAAGACCTTGTATATCTTAGGTATTGTTAAAAGAACTCTGAATTCCCTTTAGTTGGGTGTATGATTGATGGCTGAAATTTGGGTTATAGAGTATACAGCTTGGTCTTACTTAAGATGTGCACCTCTCAAAAAACTGCTAGCTCCGCTTGGTCATTTTCACTTCCTGGACTTCAAAGGTAAATAAATAAAAAAAGAGCCGATAACTATTTTTACTTTTTGGATATTTTTTAATTCATTCATAGTACTTTCAGAGGCTGGTATTGTCTGCTCTGGCAAAATTCGTTTCCCTATTTTAATAACTGCTGAAAATAGTGCACTTTTGACTAATTCAGGCTGATTTTTCGAGTACTTTGGAGCGGCCATTTTGTCTGCTGTGTGCTTAGATCATGTCCAGTTTCCACAAGTACAATATGTAAAGAAATGTCAGTCACAGTACATGAAAGTAACATAGAGGTATGCCAACATTCTCTCCATTGTGCATGCTGCAAATGCAAAATACCTCATCTTACACCTGTCACTCTCTCAGAAGAATGTATTATCTGTAGAGCGCCCCCTTATTGATTGATTAGAGAAAAATTGCAGCTATCATAGACTGGGAGCGTTACGAGAACTTCCAGTTGACAACGAATGTTGTCGGGAAGTCCTTGGAAATAGGGGAAAACAAGGGACTTCCAGCCCGACCTCACGCAGGTGTTTGATTCGCTCGCTAGAGGAACCCCTGTGCGTGTTACAATACTTATAAACAGGGCCGGATAAAGACCTTTAGAGATCACGGAACCCCCACCCCATATGTAATTCAATCCCCCTCCCTCCAAGTAATTTCTATTTTTTTGAAAAAAAAAAGTTTGTTGTGCCCTTGCTTTGCTGGTACCCTAAGCACATGCTTAGTCTCCCTAATGGGTAATCCAGCACTTCTTATAAATCCCGTTCGCCTCCTCCTCCACTATATCACCATGATGAGAAAAAAACAAAGCAATATTTGCAAGACAAATAAGAATGACCACCTTCTCCTTTCCTCGCATTGTTTCCCTTATTGTCGGTGTTACTGTCATCTTCGTCACTAGCAGCTGATACAAATTGGAGATTTTTATTACAAATCTTTCCAGGCGTAAACATGCTTTAATGGTTGCGAGACTTAAATGACACGTGTAATTCATTCATATTGAACATGAAATGAGGGTGAAGCGTATTTGAAGAAAAGAAACATATCAATCAGGTCTACAATATACATATTATAAATGAAAGATACCCATCAATGTAACGAAGAAATTGTGTAATTATAGAAATATGAAAACGCACGTCGATATACTAGTCAATGACCCGATTTGAGCGTATTACATGTACGCAGGGTACTGAATGTTCCGAATTCTCGAGATTGGTACCTTGCTCAGTTCACAAGAAGTGATCTTAGTCCTATATCACAGAGACGTATAGCTAGGCTCAGACAAAATTCAAGTACATGTCTTCGAGAGCTCAAACATTTACAGACGGTATTCTTGAACGTTTGATGGTTTGTCCGATTTAAATGCCGCATTCACAGTCTTTTCATTAAAATTCATGACGTACCAAAAATCAATACATATTCATTTGTTTTATTTTATTTTAATGTGACTCTTTTTATTCTAATACCTATAAGTCTGTTTCGGACTCACAATTTGTATATGGGCCACCATCATCAGCAAACAAGTTTAATTTCTTGTTCCAACCTTTAAGAACGTTTCATTCCGTTGTCACACATGTGTTTCAGGGATCTTTTTTTATCGCAAGGATCAATGTCCTCAAATTCTGATGCTTGTTCGGATACTTTTTCTTTCATATTTCATAGGAAATCTCCTAAAGATCATCTTGCAATTCTTATAGGGAATCTGATTCTCTGCAAAATAAATGTTGTGCTTTTGCTGCAAGTCGTAAGGCGATATTAAAGCTATTAGACAGTCTGAAGCTCTCGCACTAAAATATACAAACTCATTTCACAATGAATATCAAATATAATCGAGTTTAATTAAAGAGATCGGATTTAACTGACAAATCGGCATGGATAACGTATCAATACACAATGCGATCCCATTTTAATAATGTATTAGGAGTGCACGCTTTTCATGCTCTGTGTTAACAGAGTCCTTTGAATTTACTGTTTCAGTGGGTCTCGGTGTCTGCTACTAAGTAGAGAATGGTAATCGTTGTCTTTTGAATTGTCGCTGATGAACGGAACGCAATATTTACATTCCCTGACAGGAGTTTATAGGTTCATTTAACTACCAACCTTTTTTTTTTTAAATCTAATTGATTATGAACGAGAGCTTCCGGAGCTAAACAGAACCCAATTCACGAATGAGTGAAAGGACCGAGCTACGTATGACACATTATCGAATGACGTAAATTAATTGTGTTCAAGACTAAAATTGAGAGTCTACGTCCGACTCATCTTTTCGGTGGCGGATAGTCCAATTCCTGGTTTCTTTAACTTCTATCTAATGATGAATGTGTCCTTCTATTTGAAGCAGACATATTTGTAAACGATATAATTAGGTCCGCCTACATCGGGCTTGTTTGGGGGCAGCGTTGACGAAGAGAAAGGCCAGGTCTTGACGGCCAGTTCCATTACCTGAATATACAAATGCTCTGGTATACATTTTGATAGCACTTAGTGACGTCAGTGTTCGTCATCAAAATTGTATCTGTGCCCCTTGGCGCTACTGCGAATGGTAGGTATGACAATGAACATGCATAAATAGAGACACAACAAGTCGCACGTGCACAGCCAGACAGAACATTGATTAACAATCCATCACTAATTCTTTCAATCACCTGAGTGCTTATTAAGACAAGTATTTGGCAGAGAGAGAGAGAGAGAGAGAGAGAGAGAGAGAGAGAGAGAGAGAGGCGGATTTATAACTCTGTTATTTCGAAGGAAGTAAATTGTTTGAGTGGCGTATCGAATGCAAATATTGTTAAATGCTCTCGTTTCCGCCTTCGGTGCCCTTGATCACAAAATGTTGTCAATTGTAAAATTATTGAAGATTATTTATCACTCTTGATCTCGTGTCATTTTATTTGGTCAAAGAGTGCGTCGACGTTGAAACATCAGATTTTAGCTCTACGATTTGCCATATATGGAGTTATTGATAGATTGCATGGAAACGTTTCTTGTGTCATAGAGTAGGTGAATAGAAAATTAAATCTATTTGAAAACCTTAAGGGCAAATATTTCTATACTCTGCGCAGAGAAAAGTTCTGAAGATACAAGTAAACTTAAAGTGCAAATTTGAGAGTCATTTTCATTACCACATTTAGAATACTGTAATAAATTTGGGTATGTTCCATTTGTATTTACGTCTCCATTTATAGGTTCGTTAGATTTGAGTGATTAGTTGTTTGATTATGGGAAGTCGGTGTTGGGAAAATATTTCCCAGCCCGAGTAATTAGCCAATTTCTAGGAACAGACGTCATACTTAGAGTTGTTAAGAGACTTGGCAGTGACATGAACTGGTTTCGTAAGAACAACTGTGAATCAGTCTAGAAATGGGTTCAGATACAATAGAGAATATACGGGTTTGGTGGTCCATCATTGGTTAATAATGAAAAGTGAAATGTTAGTAAAGAATTATATTTAGAGCTTATCCTATCTGTACCTAAAAATAAATAGAGACAAGATTCTATTGATGCAGTTTGAGTATTTCCCTGCATTGGGTGTTGGAATTGTGTTATGTATGCTTCATGCCACGGCAATGCTAACAGGGAAAAGCCATGCAAATGTGAAGAAAAGCCATGCAAATGTGAAGTTGTAGTTGTGATATTGTGGTCATTTAGGTGGCGCTCTCCAGTTTCGTACTTTGCATAGGGTTAGATTTTTAAAGAAAAAGAATTACCCAGGTTTTCCTCACTGGCTGTCCTGGCTTTTTAAAAAAGACCTTGTATATCTTAGGTATTGTTAAAAGAACTCTGAATTCCCTTTAGTTGGGTGTATGATTGATGGCTGAAATTTGGGTTATAGAGTATACAGCTTGGTCTTACTTAAGATGTGCACCTCTCAAAAAACTGCTAGCTCCGCTTGGTCATTTTCACTTCCTGGACTTCAAAGGTAAATAAATAAAAAAAGAGCCGATAACTATTTTTACTTTTTGGATATTTTTTAATTCATTCATAGTACTTTCAGAGGCTGGTATTGTCTGCTCTGGCAAAATTCGTTTCCCTATTTTAATAACTGCTGAAAATAGTGCACTTTTGACTAATTCAGGCTGATTTTTCGAGTACTTTGGAGCGGCCATTTTGTCTGCTGTGTGCTTAGATCATGTCCAGTTTCCACAAGTACAATATGTAAAGAAATGTCAGTCACAGTACATGAAAGTAACATAGAGGTATGCCAACATTCTCTCCATTGTGCATGCTGCAAATGCAAAATACCTCATCTTACACCTGTCACTCTCTCAGAAGAATGTATTATCTGTAGAGCGCCCCCTTATTGATTGATTAGAGAAAAATTGCAGCTATCATAGACTGGGAGCGTTACGAGAACTTCCAGTTGACAACGAATGTTGTCGGGAAGTCCTTGGAAATAGGGGAAAACAAGGGACTTCCAGCCCGACCTCACGCAGGTGTTTGATTCGCTCGCTAGAGGAACCCCTGTGCGTGTTACAATACTTATAAACAGGGCCGGATAAAGACCTTTAGAGATCACGGAACCCCCACCCCATATGTAATTCAATCCCCCTCCCTCCAAGTAATTTCTATTTTTTTGAAAAAAAAAGTTTGTTGTGCCCTTGCTTTGCTGGTACCCTAAGCACATGCTTAGTCTCCCTAATGGGTAATCCAGCACTTCTTATAAATCCCGTTCGCCTCCTCCTCCACTATATCACCATGATGAGAAAAAAACAAAGCAATATTTGCAAGACAAATAAGAATGACCACCTTCTCCTTTCCTCGCATTGTTTCCCTTATTGTCGGTGTTACTGTCATCTTCGTCACTAGCAGCTGATACAAATTGGAGATTTTTATTACAAATCTTTCCAGGCGTAAACATGCTTTAATGGTTGCGAGACTTAAATGACACGTGTAATTCATTCATATTGAACATGAAATGAGGGTGAAGCGTATTTGAAGAAAAGAAACATATCAATCAGGTCTACAATATACATATTATAAATGAAAGATACCCATCAATGTAACGAAGAAATTGTGTAATTATAGAAATATGAAAACGCACGTCGATATACTAGTCAATGACCCGATTTGAGCGTATTACATGTACGCAGGGTACTGAATGTTCCGAATTCTCGAGATTGGTACCTTGCTCAGTTCACAAGAAGTGATCTTAGTCCTATATCACAGAGACGTATAGCTAGGCTCAGACAAAATTCAAGTACATGTCTTCGAGAGCTCAAACATTTACAGACGGTATTCTTGAACGTTTGATGGTTTGTCCGATTTAAATGCCGCATTCACAGTCTTTTCATTAAAATTCATGACGTACCAAAAATCAATACATATTCATTTGTTTTATTTTATTTTAATGTGACTCTTTTTATTCTAATACCTATAAGTCTGTTTCGGACTCACAATTTGTATATGGGCCACCATCATCAGCAAACAAGTTTAATTTCTTGTTCCAACCTTTAAGAACGTTTCATTCCGTTGTCACACATGTGTTTCAGGGATCTTTTTTATCGCAAGGATCAATGTCCTCAAATTCTGATGCTTGTTCGGATACTTTTTCTTTCATATTTCATAGGAAATCTCCTAAAGATCATCTTGCAATTCTTATAGGGAATCTGATTCTCTGCAAAATAAATGTTGTGCTTTTGCTGCAAGTCGTAAGGCGATATTAAAGCTATTAGACAGTCTGAAGCTCTCGCACTAAAATATACAAACTCATTTCACAATGAATATCAAATATAATCGAGTTTAATTAAAGAGATCGGATTTAACTGACAAATCGGCATGGATAACGTATCAATACACAATGCGATCCCATTTTAATAATGTATTAGGAGTGCACGCTTTTCATGCTCTGTGTTAACAGAGTCCTTTGAATTTACTGTTTCAGTGGGTCTCGGTGTCTGCTACTAAGTAGAGAATGGTAATCGTTGTCTTTTGAATTGTCGCTGATGAACGGAACGCAATATTTACATTCCCTGACAGGAGTTTATAGGTTCATTTAACTACCAACCTTTTTTTTTTTAAATCTAATTGATTATGAACGAGAGCTTCCGGAGCTAAACAGAACCCAATTCACGAATGAGTGAAAGGACCGAGCTACGTATGACACATTATCGAATGACGTAAATTAATTGTGTTCAAGACTAAAATTGAGAGTCTACGTCCGACTCATCTTTTCGGTGGCGGATAGTCCAATTCCTGGTTTCTTTAACTTCTATCTAATGATGAATGTGTCCTTCTATTTGAAGCAGACATATTTGTAAACGATATAATTAGGTCCGCCTACATCGGGCTTGTTTGGGGGCAGCGTTGACGAAGAGAAAGGCCAGGTCTTGACGGCCAGTTCCATTACCTGAATATACAAATGCTCTGGTATACATTTTGATAGCACTTAGTGACGTCAGTGTTCGTCATCAAAATTGTATCTGTGCCCCTTGGCGCTACTGCGAATGGTAGGTATGACAATGAACATGCATAAATAGAGACACAACAAGTCGCACGTGCACAGCCAGACAGAACATTGATTAACAATCCATCACTAATTCTTTCAATCACCTGAGTGCTTATTAAGACAAGTATTTGGCAGAGAGAGAGAGAGAGAGAGAGAGAGAGAGAGAGAGAGAGAGAGAGAGGCGGATTTATAACTCTGTTATTTCGAAGGAAGTAAATTGTTTGAGTGGCGTATCGAATGCAAATATTGTTAAATGCTCTCGTTTCCGCCTTCGGTGCCCTTGATCACAAAATGTTGTCAATTGTAAAATTATTGAAGATTATTTATCACTCTTGATCTCGTGTCATTTTATTTGGTCAAAGAGTGCGTCGACGTTGAAACATCAGATTTTAGCTCTACGATTTGCCATATATGGAGTTATTGATAGATTGCATGGAAACGTTTCTTGTGTCATAGAGTAGGTGAATAGAAAATTAAATCTATTTGAAAACCTTAAGGGCAAATATTTCTATACTCTGCGCAGAGAAAAGTTCTGAAGATACAAGTAAACTTAAAGTGCAAATTTGAGAGTCATTTTCATTACCACATTTAGAATACTGTAATAAATTTGGGTATGTTCCATTTGTATTTACGTCTCCATTTATAGGTTCGTTAGATTTGAGTGATTAGTTGTTTGATTATGGGAAGTCGGTGTTGGGAAAATATTTCCCAGCCCGAGTAATTAGCCAATTTCTAGGAACAGACGTCATACTTAGAGTTGTTAAGAGACTTGGCAGTGACATGAACTGGTTTCGTAAGAACAACTGTGAATCAGTCTAGAAATGGGTTCAGATACAATAGAGAATATACGGGTTTGGTGGTCCATCATTGGTTAATAATGAAAAGTGAAATGTTAGTAAAGAATTATATTTAGAGCTTATCCTATCTGTACCTAAAAATAAATAGAGACAAGATTCTATTGATGCAGTTTGAGTATTTCCCTGCATTGGGTGTTGGAATTGTGTTATGTATGCTTCATGCCACGGCAATGCTAACAGGGAAAAGCCATGCAAATGTGAAGAAAAGCCATGCAAATGTGAAGTTGTAGTTGTGATATTGTGGTCATTTAGGTGGCGCTCTCCAGTTTCGTACTTTGCATAGGGTTAGATTTTTAAAGAAAAAGAATTACCCAGGTTTTCCTCACTGGCTGTCCTGGCTTTTTAAAAAAGACCTTGTATATCTTAGGTATTGTTAAAAGAACTCTGAATTCCCTTTAGTTGGGTGTATGATTGATGGCTGAAATTTGGGTTATAGAGTATACAGCTTGGTCTTACTTAAGATGTGCACCTCTCAAAAAACTGCTAGCTCCGCTTGGTCATTTTCACTTCCTGGACTTCAAAGGTAAATAAATAAAAAAAGAGCCGATAACTATTTTTACTTTTTGGATATTTTTTAATTCATTCATAGTACTTTCAGAGGCTGGTATTGTCTGCTCTGGCAAAATTCGTTTCCCTATTTTAATAACTGCTGAAAATAGTGCACTTTTGACTAATTCAGGCTGATTTTTCGAGTACTTTGGAGCGGCCATTTTGTCTGCTGTGTGCTTAGATCATGTCCAGTTTCCACAAGTACAATATGTAAAGAAATGTCAGTCACAGTACATGAAAGTAACATAGAGGTATGCCAACATTCTCTCCATTGTGCATGCTGCAAATGCAAAATACCTCATCTTACACCTGTCACTCTCTCAGAAGAATGTATTATCTGTAGAGCGCCCCCTTATTGATTGATTAGAGAAAAATTGCAGCTATCATAGACTGGGAGCGTTACGAGAACTTCCAGTTGACAACGAATGTTGTCGGGAAGTCCTTGGAAATAGGGGAAAACAAGGGACTTCCAGCCCGACCTCACGCAGGTGTTTGATTCGCTCGCTAGAGGAACCCCTGTGCGTGTTACAATACTTATAAACAGGGCCGGATAAAGACCTTTAGAGATCACGGAACCCCCACCCCATATGTAATTCAATCCCCCTCCCTCCAAGTAATTTCTATTTTTTTTGAAAAAAAAAGTTTGTTGTGCCCTTGCTTTGCTGGTACCCTAAGCACATGCTTAGTCTCCCTAATGGGTAATCCAGCACTTCTTATAAATCCCGTTCGCCTCCTCCTCCACTATATCACCATGATGAGAAAAAAACAAAGCAATATTTGCAAGACAAATAAGAATGACCACCTTCTCCTTTCCTCGCATTGTTTCCCTTATTGTCGGTGTTACTGTCATCTTCGTCACTAGCAGCTGATACAAATTGGAGATTTTTATTACAAATCTTTCCAGGCGTAAACATGCTTTAATGGTTGCGAGACTTAAATGACACGTGTAATTCATTCATATTGAACATGAAATGAGGGTGAAGCGTATTTGAAGAAAAGAAACATATCAATCAGGTCTACAATATACATATTATAAATGAAAGATACCCATCAATGTAACGAAGAAATTGTGTAATTATAGAAATATGAAAACGCACGTCGATATACTAGTCAATGACCCGATTTGAGCGTATTACATGTACGCAGGGTACTGAATGTTCCGAATTCTCGAGATTGGTACCTTGCTCAGTTCACAAGAAGTGATCTTAGTCCTATATCACAGAGACGTATAGCTAGGCTCAGACAAAATTCAAGTACATGTCTTCGAGAGCTCAAACATTTACAGACGGTATTCTTGAACGTTTGATGGTTTGTCCGATTTAAATGCCGCATTCACAGTCTTTTCATTAAAATTCATGACGTACCAAAAATCAATACATATTCATTTGTTTTATTTTATTTTAATGTGACTCTTTTTATTCTAATACCTATAAGTCTGTTTCGGACTCACAATTTGTATATGGGCCACCATCATCAGCAAACAAGTTTAATTTCTTGTTCCAACCTTTAAGAACGTTTCATTCCGTTGTCACACATGTGTTTCAGGGATCTTTTTTATCGCAAGGATCAATGTCCTCAAATTCTGATGCTTGTTCGGATACTTTTTCTTTCATATTTCATAGGAAATCTCCTAAAGATCATCTTGCAATTCTTATAGGGAATCTGATTCTCTGCAAAATAAATGTTGTGCTTTTGCTGCAAGTCGTAAGGCGATATTAAAGCTATTAGACAGTCTGAAGCTCTCGCACTAAAATATACAAACTCATTTCACAATGAATATCAAATATAATCGAGTTTAATTAAAGAGATCGGATTTAACTGACAAATCGGCATGGATAACGTATCAATACACAATGCGATCCCATTTTAATAATGTATTAGGAGTGCACGCTTTTCATGCTCTGTGTTAACAGAGTCCTTTGAATTTACTGTTTCAGTGGGTCTCGGTGTCTGCTACTAAGTAGAGAATGGTAATCGTTGTCTTTTGAATTGTCGCTGATGAACGGAACGCAATATTTACATTCCCTGACAGGAGTTTATAGGTTCATTTAACTACCAACCTTTTTTTTTTTTTAAATCTAATTGATTATGAACGAGAGCTTCCGGAGCTAAACAGAACCCAATTCACGAATGAGTGAAAGGACCGAGCTACGTATGACACATTATCGAATGACGTAAATTAATTGTGTTCAAGACTAAAATTGAGAGTCTACGTCCGACTCATCTTTTCGGTGGCGGATAGTCCAATTCCTGGTTTCTTTAACTTCTATCTAATGATGAATGTGTCCTTCTATTTGAAGCAGACATATTTGTAAACGATATAATTAGGTCCGCCTACATCGGGCTTGTTTGGGGGCAGCGTTGACGAAGAGAAAGGCCAGGTCTTGACGGCCAGTTCCATTACCTGAATATACAAATGCTCTGGTATACATTTTGATAGCACTTAGTGACGTCAGTGTTCGTCATCAAAATTGTATCTGTGCCCCTTGGCGCTACTGCGAATGGTAGGTATGACAATGAACATGCATAAATAGAGACACAACAAGTCGCACGTGCACAGCCAGACAGAACATTGATTAACAATCCATCACTAATTCTTTCAATCACCTGAGTGCTTATTAAGACAAGTATTTGGCAGAGAGAGAGAGAGAGAGAGAGAGAGAGAGAGAGGCGGATTTATAACTCTGTTATTTCGAAGGAAGTAAATTGTTTGAGTGGCGTATCGAATGCAAATATTGTTAAATGCTCTCGTTTCCGCCTTCGGTGCCCTTGATCACAAAATGTTGTCAATTGTAAAATTATTGAAGATTATTTATCACTCTTGATCTCGTGTCATTTTATTTGGTCAAAGAGTGCGTCGACGTTGAAACATCAGATTTTAGCTCTACGATTTGCCATATATGGAGTTATTGATAGATTGCATGGAAACGTTTCTTGTGTCATAGAGTAGGTGAATAGAAAATTAAATCTATTTGAAAACCTTAAGGGCAAATATTTCTATACTCTGCGCAGAGAAAAGTTCTGAAGATACAAGTAAACTTAAAGTGCAAATTTGAGAGTCATTTTCATTACCACATTTAGAATACTGTAATAAATTTGGGTATGTTCCATTTGTATTTACGTCTCCATTTATAGGTTCGTTAGATTTGAGTGATTAGTTGTTTGATTATGGGAAGTCGGTGTTGGGAAAATATTTCCCAGCCCGAGTAATTAGCCAATTTCTAGGAACAGACGTCATACTTAGAGTTGTTAAGAGACTTGGCAGTGAGATGAACTGGTTTCGTAAGAACAACTGTGAATCAGTCTAGAAATGGGTTCAGATACAATAGAGAATATACGGGTTTGGTGGTCCATCATTGGTTAATAATGAAAAGTGAAATGTTAGTAAAGAATTATATTTAGAGCTTATCCTATCTGTACCTAAAAATAAATAGAGACAAGATTCTATTGATGCAGTTTGAGTATTTCCCTGCATTGGGTGTTGGAATTGTGTTATGTATGCTTCATGCCACGGCAATGCTAACAGGGAAAAGCCATGCAAATGTGAAGAAAAGCCATGCAAATGTGAAGTTGTAGTTGTGATATTGTGGTCATTTAGGTGGCGCTCTCCAGTTTCGTACTTTGCATAGGGTTAGATTTTTAAAGAAAAAGAATTACCCAGGTTTTCCTCACTGGCTGTCCTGGCTTTTTAAAAAAGACCTTGTATATCTTAGGTATTGTTAAAAGAACTCTGAATTCCCTTTAGTTGGGTGTATGATTGATGGCTGAAATTTGGGTTATAGAGTATACAGCTTGGTCTTACTTAAGATGTGCACCTCTCAAAAAACTGCTAGCTCCGCTTGGTCATTTTCACTTCCTGGACTTCAAAGGTAAATAAATAAAAAAAGAGCCGATAACTATTTTTACTTTTTGGATATTTTTTAATTCATTCATAGTACTTTCAGAGGCTGGTATTGTCTGCTCTGGCAAAATTCGTTTCCCTATTTTAATAACTGCTGAAAATAGTGCACTTTTGACTAATTCAGGCTGATTTTTCGAGTACTTTGGAGCGGCCATTTTGTCTGCTGTGTGCTTAGATCATGTCCAGTTTCCACAAGTACAATATGTAAAGAAATGTCAGTCACAGTACATGAAAGTAACATAGAGGTATGCCAACATTCTCTCCATTGTGCATGCTGCAAATGCAAAATACCTCATCTTACACCTGTCACTCTCTCAGAAGAATGTATTATCTGTAGAGCGCCCCCTTATTGATTGATTAGAGAAAAATTGCAGCTATCATAGACTGGGAGCGTTACGAGAACTTCCAGTTGACAACGAATGTTGTCGGGAAGTCCTTGGAAATAGGGGAAAACAAGGGACTTCCAGCCCGACCTCACGCAGGTGTTTGATTCGCTCGCTAGAGGAACCCCTGTGCGTGTTACAATACTTATAAACAGGGCCGGATAAAGACCTTTAGAGATCACGGAACCCCCACCCCATATGTAATTCAATCCCCCTCCCTCCAAGTAATTTCTATTTTTTTTGAAAAAAAAAAGTTTGTTGTGCCCTTGCTTTGCTGGTACCCTAAGCACATGCTTAGTCTCCCTAATGGGTAATCCAGCACTTCTTATAAATCCCGTTCGCCTCCTCCTCCACTATATCACCATGATGAGAAAAAAACAAAGCAATATTTGCAAGACAAATAAGAATGACCACCTTCTCCTTTCCTCGCATTGTTTCCCTTATTGTCGGTGTTACTGTCATCTTCGTCACTAGCAGCTGATACAAATTGGAGATTTTTATTACAAATCTTTCCAGGCGTAAACATGCTTTAATGGTTGCGAGACTTAAATGACACGTGTAATTCATTCATATTGAACATGAAATGAGGGTGAAGCGTATTTGAAGAAAAGAAACATATCAATCAGGTCTACAATATACATATTATAAATGAAAGATACCCATCAATGTAACGAAGAAATTGTGTAATTATAGAAATATGAAAACGCACGTCGATATACTAGTCAATGACCCGATTTGAGCGTATTACATGTACGCAGGGTACTGAATGTTCCGAATTCTCGAGATTGGTACCTTGCTCAGTTCACAAGAAGTGATCTTAGTCCTATATCACAGAGACGTATAGCTAGGCTCAGACAAAATTCAAGTACATGTCTTCGAGAGCTCAAACATTTACAGACGGTATTCTTGAACGTTTGATGGTTTGTCCGATTTAAATGCCGCATTCACAGTCTTTTCATTAAAATTCATGACGTACCAAAAATCAATACATATTCATTTGTTTTATTTTATTTTAATGTGACTCTTTTTATTCTAATACCTATAAGTCTGTTTCGGACTCACAATTTGTATATGGGCCACCATCATCAGCAAACAAGTTTAATTTCTTGTTCCAACCTTTAAGAACGTTTCATTCCGTTGTCACACATGTGTTTCAGGGATCTTTTTTATCGCAAGGATCAATGTCCTCAAATTCTGATGCTTGTTCGGATACTTTTTCTTTCATATTTCATAGGAAATCTCCTAAAGATCATCTTGCAATTCTTATAGGGAATCTGATTCTCTGCAAAATAAATGTTGTGCTTTTGCTGCAAGTCGTAAGGCGATATTAAAGCTATTAGACAGTCTGAAGCTCTCGCACTAAAATATACAAACTCATTTCACAATGAATATCAAATATAATCGAGTTTAATTAAAGAGATCGGATTTAACTGACAAATCGGCATGGATAACGTATCAATACACAATGCGATCCCATTTTAATAATGTATTAGGAGTGCACGCTTTTCATGCTCTGTGTTAACAGAGTCCTTTGAATTTACTGTTTCAGTGGGTCACGGTGTCTGCTACTAAGTAGAGAATGGTAATCGTTGTCTTTTGAATTGTCGCTGATGAACGGAACGCAATATTTACATTCCCTGACAGGAGTTTATAGGTTCATTTAACTACCAACCTTTTTTTTTTTTAAATCTAATTGATTATGAACGAGAGCTTCCGGAGCTAAACAGAACCCAATTTACGAATGAGTGAAAGGACCGAGCTACGTATGACACATTATCGAATGACGTAAATTAATTGTGTTCAAGACTAAAATTGAGAGTCTACGTCCGACTCATCTTTTCGGTGGCGGATAGTCCAATTCCTGGTTTCTTTAACTTCTATCTAATGATGAATGTGTCCTTCTATTTGAAGCAGACATATTTGTAAACGATATAATTAGGTCCGCCTACATCGGGCTTGTTTGGGGGCAGCGTTGACGAAGAGAAAGGCCAGGTCTTGACGGCCAGTTCCATTACCTGAATATACAAATGCTCTGGTATACATTTTGATAGCACTTAGTGACGTCAGTGTTCGTCATCAAAATTGTATCTGTGCCCCTTGGCGCTACTGCGAATGGTAGGTATGACAATGAACATGCATAAATAGAGACACAACAAGTCGCACGTGCACAGCCAGACAGAACATTGATTAACAATCCATCACTAATTCTTTCAATCACCTGAGTGCTTATTAAGACAAGTATTTGGCAGAGAGAGAGAGAGAGAGAGAGAGAGAGAGAGAGAGAGAGAGAGAGGCGGATTTATAACTCTGTTATTTCGAAGGAAGTAAATTGTTTGAGTGGCGTATCGAATGCAAATATTGTTAAATGCTCTCGTTTCCGCCTTCGGTGCCCTTGATCACAAAATGTTGTCAATTGTAAAATTATTGAAGATTATTTATCACTCTTGATCTCGTGTCATTTTATTTGGTCAAAGAGTGCGTCGACGTTGAAACATCAGATTTTAGCTCTACGATTTGCCATATATGGAGTTATTGATAGATTGCATGGAAACGTTTCTTGTGTCATAGAGTAGGTGAATAGAAAATTAAATCTATTTGAAAACCTTAAGGGCAAATATTTCTATACTCTGCGCAGAGAAAAGTTCTGAAGATACAAGTAAACTTAAAGTGCAAATTTGAGAGTCATTTTCATTACCACATTTAGAATACTGTAATAAATTTGGGTATGTTCCATTTGTATTTACGTCTCCATTTATAGGTTCGTTAGATTTGAGTGATTAGTTGTTTGATTATGGGAAGTCGGTGTTGGGAAAATATTTCCCAGCCCGAGTAATTAGCCAATTTCTAGGAACAGACGTCATACTTAGAGTTGTTAAGAGACTTGGCAGTGAGATGAACTGGTTTCGTAAGAACAACTGTGAATCAGTCTAGAAATGGGTTCAGATACAATAGAGAATATACGGGTTTGGTGGTCCATCATTGGTTAATAATGAAAAGTGAAATGTTAGTAAAGAATTATATTTAGAGCTTATCCTATCTGTACCTAAAAATAAATAGAGACAAGATTCTATTGATGCAGTTTGAGTATTTCCCTGCATTGGGTGTTGGAATTGTGTTATGTATGCTTCATGCCACGGCAATGCTAACAGGGAAAAGCCATGCAAATGTGAAGAAAAGCCATGCAAATGTGAAGTTGTAGTTGTGATATTGTGGTCATTTAGGTGGCGCTCTCCAGTTTCGTACTTTGCATAGGGTTAGATTTTTAAAGAAAAAGAATTACCCAGGTTTTCCTCACTGGCTGTCCTGGCTTTTTAAAAAAGACCTTGTATATCTTAGGTATTGTTAAAAGAACTCTGAATTCCCTTTAGTTGGGTGTATGATTGATGGCTGAAATTTGGGTTATAGAGTATACAGCTTGGTCTTACTTAAGATGTGCACCTCTCAAAAAACTGCTAGCTCCGCTTGGTCATTTTCACTTCCTGGACTTCAAAGGTAAATAAATAAAAAAGAGCCGATAACTATTTTTACTTTTTGGATATTTTTTAATTCATTCATAGTACTTTCAGAGGCTGGTATTGTCTGCTCTGGCAAAATTCGTTTCCCTATTTTAATAACTGCTGAAAATAGTGCACTTTTGACTAATTCAGGCTGATTTTTCGAGTACTTTGGAGCGGCCATTTTGTCTGCTGTGTGCTTAGATCATGTCCAGTTTCCACAAGTACAATATGTAAAGAAATGTCAGTCACAGTACATGAAAGTAACATAGAGGTATGCCAACATTCTCTCCATTGTGCATGCTGCAAATGCAAAATACCTCATCTTACACCTGTCACTCTCTCAGAAGAATGTATTATCTGTAGAGCGCCCCCTTATTGATTGATTAGAGAAAAATTGCAGCTATCATAGACTGGGAGCGTTACGAGAACTTCCAGTTGACAACGAATGTTGTCGGGAAGTCCTTGGAAATAGGGGAAAACAAGGGACTTCCAGCCCGACCTCACGCAGGTGTTTGATTCGCTCGCTAGAGGAACCCCTGTGCGTGTTACAATACTTATAAACAGGGCCGGATAAAGACCTTTAGAGATCACGGAACCCCCACCCCATATGTAATTCAATCCCCCTCCCTCCAAGTAATTTCTATTTTTTTTGAAAAAAAAAGTTTGTTGTGCCCTTGCTTTGCTGGTACCCTAAGCACATGCTTAGTCTCCCTAATGGGTAATCCAGCACTTCTTATAAATCCCGTTCGCCTCCTCCTCCACTATATCACCATGATGAGAAAAAAACAAAGCAATATTTGCAAGACAAATAAGAATGACCACCTTCTCCTTTCCTCGCATTGTTTCCCTTATTGTCGGTGTTACTGTCATCTTCGTCACTAGCAGCTGATACAAATTGGAGATTTTTATTACAAATCTTTCCAGGCGTAAACATGCTTTAATGGTTGCGAGACTTAAATGACACGTGTAATTCATTCATATTGAACATGAAATGAGGGTGAAGCGTATTTGAAGAAAAGAAACATATCAATCAGGTCTACAATATACATATTATAAATGAAAGATACCCATCAATGTAACGAAGAAATTGTGTAATTATAGAAATATGAAAACGCACGTCGATATACTAGTCAATGACCCGATTTGAGCGTATTACATGTACGCAGGGTACTGAATGTTCCGAATTCTCGAGATTGGTACCTTGCTCAGTTCACAAGAAGTGATCTTAGTCCTATATCACAGAGACGTATAGCTAGGCTCAGACAAAATTCAAGTACATGTCTTCGAGAGCTCAAACATTTACAGACGGTATTCTTGAACGTTTGATGGTTTGTCCGATTTAAATGCCGCATTCACAGTCTTTTCATTAAAATTCATGACGTACCAAAAATCAATACATATTCATTTGTTTTATTTTATTTTAATGTGACTCTTTTTATTCTAATACCTATAAGTCTGTTTCGGACTCACAATTTGTATATGGGCCACCATCATCAGCAAACAAGTTTAATTTCTTGTTCCAACCTTTAAGAACGTTTCATTCCGTTGTCACACATGTGTTTCAGGGATCTTTTTTATCGCAAGGATCAATGTCCTCAAATTCTGATGCTTGTTCGGATACTTTTTCTTTCATATTTCATAGGAAATCTCCTAAAGATCATCTTGCAATTCTTATAGGGAATCTGATTCTCTGCAAAATAAATGTTGTGCTTTTGCTGCAAGTCGTAAGGCGATATTAAAGCTATTAGACAGTCTGAAGCTCTCGCACTAAAATATACAAACTCATTTCACAATGAATATCAAATATAATCGAGTTTAATTAAAGAGATCGGATTTAACTGACAAATCGGCATGGATAACGTATCAATACACAATGCGATCCCATTTTAATAATGTATTAGGAGTGCACGCTTTTCATGCTCTATGTTAACAGAGTCCTTTGAATTTACTGTTTCAGTGGGTCACGGTGTCTGCTACTAAGTAGAGAATGGTAATCGTTGTCTTTTGAATTGTCGCTGATGAACGGAACGCAATATTTACATTCCCTGACAGGAGTTTATAGGTTCAATTAACTACCAACCTTTTTTTTTTTTTAAATCTAATTGATTATGAACGAGAGGTTCCGGAGCTAAACAGAACCCAATTTACGAATGAGTGAAAGGACCGAGCTACGTATGACACATTATCGAATGACGTAAATTAATTGTGTTCAAGACTAAAATTGAGAGTCTACGTCCGACTCATCTTTTCGGTGGCGGATAGTCCAATTCCTGGTTTCTTTAACTTCTATCTAATGATGAATGTGTCCTTCTATTTGAAGCAGACATATTTGTAAACGATATAATTAGGTCCGCCTACATCGGGCTTGTTTGGGGGCAGCGTTGACGAAGAGAAAGGCCAGGTCTTGACGGCCAGTTCCATTACCTGAATATACAAATGCTCTGGTATACATTTTGATAGCACTTAGTGACGTCAGTGTTCGTCATCAAAATTGTATCTGTGCCCCTTGGCGCTACTGCGAATGGTAGGTATGACAATGAACATGCATAAATAGAGACACAACAAGTCGCACGTGCACAGCCAGACAGAACATTGATTAACAATCCATCACTAATTCTTTCAATCACCTGAGTGCTTATTAAGACAAGTATTTGGCAGAGAGAGAGAGAGAGAGAGAGAGAGAGAGAGAGAGAGAGAGAGAGGCGGATTTATAACTCTGTTATTTCGAAGGAAGTAAATTGTTTGAGTGGCGTATCGAATGCAAATATTGTTAAATGCTCTCGTTTCCGCCTTCGGTGCCCTTGATCACAAAATGTTGTCAATTGTAAAATTATTGAAGATTATTTATCACTCTTGATCTCGTGTCATTTTATTTGGTCAAAGAGTGCGTCGACGTTGAAACATCAGATTTTAGCTCTACGATTTGCCATATATGGAGTTATTGATAGATTGCATGGAAACGTTTCTTGTGTCATAGAGTAGGTGAATAGAAAATTAAATCTATTTGAAAACCTTAAGGGCAAATATTTCTATACTCTGCGCAGAGAAAAGTTCTGAAGATACAAGTAAACTTAAAGTGCAAATTTGAGAGTCATTTTCATTACCACATTTAGAATACTGTAATAAATTTGGGTATGTTCCATTTGTATTTACGTCTCCATTTATAGGTTCGTTAGATTTGAGTGATTAGTTGTTTGATTATGGGAAGTCGGTGTTGGGAAAATATTTCCCAGCCCGAGTAATTAGCCAATTTCTAGGAACAGACGTCATACTTAGAGTTGTTAAGAGACTTGGCAGTGACATGAACTGGTTTCGTAAGAACAACTGTGAATCAGTCTAGAAATGGGTTCAGATACAATAGAGAATATACGGGTTTGGTGGTCCATCATTGGTTAATAATGAAAAGTGAAATGTTAGTAAAGAATTATATTTAGAGCTTATCCTATCTGTACCTAAAAATAAATAGAGACAAGATTCTATTGATGCAGTTTGAGTATTTCCCTGCATTGGGTGTTGGAATTGTGTTATGTATGCTTCATGCCACGGCAATGCTAACAGGGAAAAGCCATGCAAATGTGAAGAAAAGCCATGCAAATGTGAAGTTGTAGTTGTGATATTGTGGTCATTTAGGTGGCGCTCTCCAGTTTCGTACTTTGCATAGGGTTAGATTTTTAAAGAAAAAGAATTACCCAGGTTTTCCTCACTGGCTGTCCTGGCTTTTTAAAAAAGACCTTGTATATCTTAGGTATTGTTAAAAGAACTCTGAATTCCCTTTAGTTGGGTGTATGATTGATGGCTGAAATTTGGGTTATAGAGTATACAGCTTGGTCTTACTTAAGATGTGCACCTCTCAAAAAACTGCTAGCTCCGCTTGGTCATTTTCACTTCCTGGACTTCAAAGGTAAATAAATAAAAAAGAGCCGATAACTATTTTTACTTTTTGGATATTTTTTAATTCATTCATAGTACTTTCAGAGGCTGGTATTGTCTGCTCTGGCAAAATTCGTTTCCCTATTTTAATAACTGCTGAAAATAGTGCACTTTTGACTAATTCAGGCTGATTTTTCGAGTACTTTGGAGCGGCCATTTTGTCTGCTGTGTGCTTAGATCATGTCCAGTTTCCACAAGTACAATATGTAAAGAAATGTCAGTCACAGTACATGAAAGTAACATAGAGGTATGCCAACATTCTCTCCATTGTGCATGCTGCAAATGCAAAATACCTCATCTTACACCTGTCACTCTCTCAGAAGAATGTATTATCTGTAGAGCGCCCCCTTATTGATTGATTAGAGAAAAATTGCAGCTATCATAGACTGGGAGCGTTACGAGAACTTCCAGTTGACAACGAATGTTGTCGGGAAGTCCTTGGAAATAGGGGAAAACAAGGGACTTCCAGCCCGACCTCACGCAGGTGTTTGATTCGCTCGCTAGAGGAACCCCTGTGCGTGTTACAATACTTATAAACAGGGCCGGATAAAGACCTTTAGAGATCACGGAACCCCCACCCCATATGTAATTCAATCCCCCTCCCTCCAAGTAATTTCTATTTTTTTGAAAAAAAAAAGTTTGTTGTGCCCTTGCTTTGCTGGTACCCTAAGCACATGCTTAGTCTCCCTAATGGGTAATCCAGCACTTTTTATAAATCCCGTTCGCCTCCTCCTCCACTATATCACCATGATGAGAAAAACCACTCCCCAATAAACAACAATTATAATAACACACCAAACTACCCACTCTCTTTCACCCCCAATTCTCAAAAACACCCCAAAATTTACCCATCAAACCATTAATCTCCAACCATCCCTATCTTAAACCACAATCCCATCCCATCTTTATCCTTACAATCCTAACACTACATTAAACACCAAAAAACATTACACCCATACAATCCTCCCAATAAACCAACAAACAACCTCCCCTACTCACACACTAACCCATCCCTCAAATCTTACAACCATACTAATAACCTCCATAACTCCACCACTCTCAATTAACAATCACCTAACCCCTCCTATACAACTACACAGACCCTCTACACTCACCCACTCCCCCCAACCTACACAAAACTCTCTACCCCCAAACTCAACAATCCCTAATCATTAATTACCTCAAACCCACCCTCAAACCCCCTACAAAACCAACCCCCAACCAACTACCCCCCCCCACCCACCCCACAACCAAATAAAACAAAACAAAACCATATCACAAAAAACAAACCACCACACCTACATAAACTTCCACCCCAAAATACACATTTCCCCCCCCACCCACCCTCCCCCCCCTAAACCAAACAATAACCCCCCAAACCTCCCTAAACCAACCCTAATACCCCCCCATATAAACCTTCACAAAAAAACACTCCCTTCCCCCCATACCACCCCCAACAACATCAATAACCTTCACCCAAAAACAAACCCACAAACCACTTCCCACAACACCCTCACCACAATCCCAACAACACTTTCCACATCAACACCCCCCCCACCCATAATATCAAAATCATCCCCCTACTACCTTCCTCACAACCCTCACAACTCCCTACATCCTCACACTCCCCCACCCCCACACCCCCCCACCAAACCCCCCATCCACACCCCCACACCACCCTCTAAACCAACCCTCTCACCAAACCCATCCCCCCACTTCCATTTCACCCTACACCCACCCCCCATCTTACCCCCAAAACCACCATACAACTTCTATCCCCTCAAAACCATCACATATAACCCCCTCTACCAAATCCAAACCATAAACCTATTTACACTTACACATCACCACCTACTCTCCATTACCAACCTAATACAAAATCCAATACTCATCATCCCCTCACCCTCCCCACAAACCCAACCCATCCCTTCTAAACACTTAACCAAACCCACCCCCCCAAAAAAAAAAACCCACCACCAATCAACATCCCCCTCTCAACTTCTCACCCCTCCCCCCCCCCCAACCCTCCATCTATCCCCTTCCCTCTACCTACATCCCCCAACACTCCATCCCTACCCAACCAATATAACCCTCCCACCCCAATCTCTAACCCTACCTCCACCCACAAAACTTATTCTTCACTACCCCCAACATTAAACCAAACCCAAACACACAATCATCCATATACAAACAAATCCTCC